>JAURVB010008126.1:0-28286 GCA_033002965.1 Piper betle | reverse complement strand
CCTTTGCATGCCAAGCTTGAGCTTAGTTTGTGCATAGTTTGATCCAAACCAGTTTAATTAACTGGTTTATAAGAAAAAAATTAAAGCCTTCAAAAAGTTGCCCAAGCACTTAACCATTGCAATCCATCAATTAGTAGAATACCTCTATGTTCAATATTGCCTTAGGTTTCCTGTCAAGACTACCAGCTAGGACGAGCGCATCCAGCAGGTAGTATATGTTGAGAAAAATCCCCTAAATTTGAGATCAACAATAGTGAACACAATATTTACGAAAATAATGCCTAAGAAATAAAATAAAATAAAACCAAAAGAATAGAGATTTAACATGGAATACCCTCCTTCTATCGAGAGTCAAAAACCATCGGACAACAACGAAAAATTCACTACTTAAACCAAAAATTAGAGTCATCAAACATATGGAGATGTACAAGGAGATTACTCACTCAACCTATACTATTAAGATTACACGATTTTTCTCTCTCTCAATATTCCGTATAAGATTAAACTCATAAATAATATTTTTCCCTTTTTTTATCTCTAGCTCTCTCTTATTCTCTCCTCTTGTCTTTCTTGTCTTGTTTTCTCTACTTGTCTTATTTTTTAGAATGAGGCAAATGAAGTTCAATTTATAGAGAAGCTTTGAGACCCTTCATCCTCCTTTGATCAACACTCAATTTATAGAGAAGCTTTGAGACCCTTCATCTTCCATGGAACAACAAACAACCACCTCTGTTGATATTCCAAGATTCTTTTAGTATTCCGAGTGTGACAATTGGCTATATATCATTAATACAATTACACATATTAACAATCTCCCACTTTGAGTCTGATTGAAATACACTAGTCCTGATTCTTCCTCCACTTGTTTGTTGCATAAGTCTTTCACATGTCTTGCATACATAAGACTTCCAATAGCTAAAGCATAAGGCACCGTTTTCATTTGAGCTTTATCCTCCTCATTCTTAGCATCTTGTTCTTTTGACAATTGGAAATTACTACCCAAAGTAGTAGTCACCAGCTTAGATTCATTCATGTCGAATCTCTCAAGAACTTTCTTCACCTACCCATCTTGATATAACCACAACTTCTTGCTCTTCTTGTTTCGGGTAATTTGCATCCCAAGAAGTTGTTTTACTTCACCCAAGTCCTTCATAGAAAAACTCTTGGCTAACATCATCTTGAGATTAACAATTTTCTCCATACAAATACCTGCAACAAGCATGTCATTTACATACAAAGTTAAAATAATGTAATTGCCATCATTAAACTTTTGTAGATATACACAGTGGTTTGAATTGCTCCTAGCTAAATCCACTCATTCTTGGTGCTTGTTTGAGTCCATATAGACTCCTCTTTAATTTGCACACCATATTTTCTTTACCTTTGACTTCAAATCCTTTTGGCTATTCCATATAGGTCTCCCCCTCCAAATCACCATGAAGGAAACCTGTTTTTACATCAAGCTATTCTAAATACAATCCCTTTACGACCATAATACTCAAAATAATTCTAATAGAAGACATTTTTCAACAGGTACAAATATATCATGAAAATAAATTACTTCTCTTTGACCAAAACCTTTCACCACAAGTCTTGCCTTATACCTTTGTACACCACCAGTTTCAGACTTGACCCGATAGATCCACTTGTTTTGTAGAACCTTCCTTTTTGTGGCAACTTCTCCAATTCCCATGTATGATTCTTCTCCAATGATGACATCTCATCCTTCATAGCCAACTCCCACTCAAGATGAGCTTTGTCACTCATGGCTTTATCATAGGACTCTGGTTCTCCTACATCAATATACAAAACATGTTGTACAATTAAATTTAATTTTTGAGTAGGCTTTCTGACCCTTGTGTTGTTCCTTGGTTTCTATAACTATCTCTTGTGGAGGCTCTGAGTCATCAATTTCAACTTGTGCATCAGAATATTAAGAATATGATTCGTCATCTTGTGGTTGATTAGCATGTGACTCACCTTCTTGTTTGGTCTCTTTAAAAGATAATTGTTCCTCATCACTTAGAGCAATTCCTTGATTTTCAGCACTTAGTATCTCTTCATCTGTCTCATCAAGCTGCATATACTCTTTTTCTTTGGACTCCTCACTCTTCTCTTTCTTCCTATCTTTGTACATGCACTCTTCATTGAATATAACATCCCGACTTCGAAACACCTTCTTGTTCTCGAAATCCCACATCTGGTAACCATACTCGTCACCCCCATATCCAAGAAATACACACTTGATAGATTTTGAATCAAGCTTCTTTCTTGATTCCCTATCAATATGTGCATATACAATAAAACCAAAGACCTTAAGAAAAGAGTAGTCAACTTTCTTACCAGACCATACCTCATCCGGTGTTTTTCCATCTAAGATGCTTGATGAACTTCGATTGATTAAATAGACAACTGTATCCACAGTGGCACCCCAAAGATGCAAAGGGAGTCCAGCATGATCCCTCATGCTTCTCGCTCGCTCTAGGATGGTCCTATTCATTCTCTCCACCACCCCCATTCTGCTGTGGTGTCCTTGGCACTGTCTTGATCATTCTAACCACTCGCTTTTCACAATAGGAGTCAAACTCCTTATTGCAATAATCTCCGTCATTATCCTACAGAAGACATTTTACTCTCAAACATGTTTAATTTTCAACTCGGGCTTTCAATATCATCAAAATGCTAAAAACTTCTGATTTTTTCTTAATAGTGTAGATCGATGTCTTCCTACTAAAATCATCAATGAAGGTAAAAAAATAGAAATTACCTCCAAAAGATTTACCATGGGCTGGCCCCCAACCATCCCTATGAACCAAATCCAACCTTTTCGATTTCATCTCTCACTCATCCTTTGTAAAGCTGACCCATTTCAGTTTCCTTAAAACATAGTCTTGACAAAAAACAAAGTTAGAATCAATTATACCTGTCAAAATCTTTTGGAAAGTAAGATCATCATCCCACTCTCGCTCAAGTGACCAAGCCTTCTATGCCATAACGTTGTTGTGTCATTTTTCTCAGCAGCCAAAGAAACAAATAGATCAACCTTTGTATGCGCACCGCCTTCCCCTTGATCACTACCAATGCTCTCGTGCTGATCTTCCACTGATTGTTTTCAAATGTGATATTATAGTCCTCTTGGTCCCCCTTGTTAACAGATATAAGATTCTTCATCAATTCAGGTATATGCCTGACCTCCTTGAGAATAAGTTTACCTTCATCATGTATCTTCAAATGAATTACTCCCTTACTTTCAATTTTGCACTTCTGACCATTGCCAATAGTTACTATCCAAAGTCACTCTTGATAAAATCATAAACCATTCTTTATGAGAAGTACAATAAAATGAAGCATCTGAATTAATGTACTATGTATCTATGTTGTAGTCATCATGAATAGATAGACAAAATTTCTTTTCACGAGTATCAACAACATTAGCTACATTCTTGACTCGCTCAGGACAATCCTTCTTTACATGTCCTTCCTTGTCACAAATCCAACAAGTAATCTTACCCTTGAATTTTCCTTTAGATTAAGAGCATCCTCAATTCTTAGGACCTCTACTTTGACCTCTTCTTTTTCTTTTCCCTTTCTTTTGTCCACCGACAAAGTTGTGCCCGAGATGAACGGTGTGCTTTCTACCATACTCCTCTTCATCATCTCCTGATTTAAGATTGCACCTAGCACTTCATCAAACTTTAGTTGTTCTTTTAATGCATTACTTATAGAAGTAATTACCGTATCCCAACTCTCCGGCAAAGAACTCATGAACATTAAAGATTTAATATCCACACTAAAGGTCATCTCCACAAATTCAAGTTGTGCCCAAATTTTATTGAAATCATTCAAATGATTAGCAATAAATTTACTTTCGAACATCCTTAAAGTGACAAGCTTCCTCAACAAAAAAACCTCTTAGAGGTTGATGACTTCTCATAAATACCAGCTAATGCCTCCATGGAACAATAAACAGCCATCTCAGTTGATATTCCGAGATTCTTTTAGTATTTTGAGTGTGATAATAGGCTATATATCATTAATACAATTACACATATTCTGAATATATATTGTGAAGATTTGGCAGCCAATTGGGCAACTATTTTATAATGAGCTAAAATAAGTTAAATTTGATGAGTCTAAATTATCTCTTTAAAATATTTAACCTAAGTTTGATTTTATAATGAACGAGACCATGTTCAATTTAATGGCTTTAAGTTATCTCTTTAAAATATTTGACCCAAGTTGAAAAATAATAAGTGTAACCTCACTAACATACCAACTATTACCCCATTAAACACCAGTTGGATGAGAGAAAATTTATGGACGATATCACAATTTCCTACAAAAGCTTGCCAAAGTTGGGGAGGACGAAGAGCGCAGTGAGGTGAGAGGAGTGGAATAGGTAGTTGGCCGGAGTTAGCAAATAGAGGAAAAGGGGGCGTGGAGGAAAAGCAAGCCATCTAAGGGCCGACAAATTTTGTAGAAGAGAGGGCGAGGGAGCACTTATAATGACTAGTGATGCCTAGTGAGGGTTGAAAAGGAGTAGGATTAGAAGAAGCAGAAGAAAAAGTAACAGGGAGGAGGAGGCTCCACTGAAGCCCAGCCCAGCTCTCACTCTAGACACCTACACCCCTTTCCCAAATTCAGCTCGCTTTAGTGGCTCAAGCTTGGATTTTTAGCCCAGCTGGACTTGAATTCAGATGGGCTCGATTAATGAGCAAGCCAAGCTCGAGCTTTTTCGAACTAGCTCAGTTCGTTCTCCCTCCCCTAGTTGGGGCTAATCCTTGATAACTAATTTTTGTCGGTCAAGGCGTGGTCAAATCGTTGGGGTGGGTGGTCATACCAGTCCACTCGCCTGCTCTTTGCCTTAATGTTCGACCAATAGAACGGCCCGCTTGCTCGTTGCCTTATGTTATACTAGTAGAACGGTTTGTTGCAAAATCTGGTGTTGCAACCATTGAGACGGGTAACTATGGTGACCGTCGTGAGACCACAAAAATAGTCGAAGAGTATATCCATGGTTTAGTAACTGTTTAGGAACAACATTAGCAACCGGAGACATTATAACCATTGTAAGTGGTCGTCGCAAAGTGATCAAACCACTTTGCAACCACTAAATTCAGTCATATTTTTGTTCGCTAATTTTGCTTGCGAAAGTTAATAATTTGAAAATTAATTTACGATTATGTATGTGGACGCACATCAATTAAAAATTTATAACTTAAATTGCAATTAGGTTGGCGGTCCCGAAGCCAGTCACAAAATGTGGAATATCAAAAGAACAACCCTGACGACCCTAAGGTTGCTGCTACAGCTGCCGATCTCCATTGTCGCTACCGCTTGCCAACAACCACTCATAATCGCCATTGCCGCTCATACTCATTTTAAGTATATTGTTCTAGATTATTTTTATTTTGATAAGGATTTTAATTAGGACATAAATTATTGATTTTTGTTGTTTGTTAATTATTTTTGAATGTTGTTGAATGTTTAATTTTAGTATTATGATGAATTTTTAAAATTGGGGATTATTTTGTAATTATGTTTGTTATTTTGGATATATTTCAAAATTAAGGTATTTCAAAATTTTTGAAAACTAATTGATTTTATGTTTGAAATTTTATTGTAATGTTGTTGATATATAAGATTTAAAATAATAATGTGAAATAATTGAATGTTGTTTGTTAATTGTTGTTAAATGTTTAATGTTTATTATTATGAAAAATTTATAAAATTAAGATTTATTTTGTGATCATGATTGTTATTTCCTATATATGTTGAAATTAGGTTATTTAGAATTTTTGTCAAAACTAATTTATTTGATTGTGTTTGAAATTTTATTTTAATGTTCTTCAAAAGGAAGGTTTAAAGTAATGATCATGATAATATTGATTGTTATTTGTTAATTGTTGTTGAGTGTTTATTGTTTATTATTATGGCGAATCTTAAAATTATGGTTTATTTTGTGATTATAATTATTATTTTGGATATTTTTGGATATATTTTGAAATATATTTTGGATATATATGCTCAAGTATTAAAATTAGCATTTTTATAGTTGATTAATGTTTATACTATAGATATGACTCATAGTCGTTGGCCAATTTGGGGTAGGAGTGGGTCACATGGATCTCAATGGCATGGTTGGGTCCCGTGGATTAGCCAATTGCATCACCACTTAATGAGCATGCCCCGACACCTCCCATTGGGTAATGATGCCTGTAATTATATAGGCTAATCAAAACTAATCCCACTTTGGGGTCTTATATCCTTCTAAAGATACCTACACGATACTTCGGATCACATATGCTTCTAAAGATTCCTTTTTAATTTGCCCTTCGACTTACAACTTTTTCAAAATCTAGAAATCATCATCTTGATCCCCACAAGTGAAATTTTTAATTGTCAATTCTTCAAAACATCCCCTCACTACTAATAACACTATCGGCTATAAAACCTATGACTCGAGTCAATATTTTATATTAGTGAGCCAGTTGGCTCAACTGTCTATTGGAGTTGAGTCAGTTTCATGAACTGCATGTTGAGTCGAGACTAGCCGTGCGTTACAAGAGATGAGGGTCAGGTGTACCTAAGTAAATGATGAGAAATAATTTATCAAACTATATGATAGTGTGCAATCATTTTTTTGTATTTGATCATAAAATTATTTTTAAGCCGTATAATGCATTAAGATGCGTTATAGAGCAATTTAAATGGGTAATTAATTATAGAACATGTCATTGTGATGTTATGGTGTCTATTATATTTTTTGGAATTTTCCCCTATCTTTTCAATTTTTTAAGGATTTATTACGAATTAGTTATTATTTTTAACTCGAGTCGAAGTCAGTCAACTTTTATTTATGAGACTACCACTAAGACCTCACCCCAACCTTCTCCCCAAATCCTCGACACCGCCCCCACCCTTACCGTCGATGACCCCTCCAGCCACCACACCACAGCATATTGACGCCACAGAGCCCCTCCGGAGAGTCGCCATGCTGTCCCCCATCTTCCCACCCGTTGTTTGGTCTCTGCAACACCCCGACACCGTGTGATCGTGCTGCCTGTCCAAGAGTCAATTCACCGTTGTCCGTGCCGCTCCGCCGCCACCGAAGCCTCCTCCTTTGACCTTAGACCATTTCCCCACACCCGGTCTGCTGCCGAAGTTTACCGAGCAGGTGTTGATGCATAGCCTCGATTGTCTCACCAGGAAAGACACCTAAAAGCTGCAGCAAAGCTGCCGAAAAATCGCCAGAAATTGCCAATAAACAGCCCAAAAACCAGATTTCCTAAAATTCGCCAGATATTCCACCAAATTCATCCACTCGAACTTCGGATGCCGTCGGGTGCTGAATTCGAGTCTCGAGCTACACGACGAAACCATAGCCTTTAATTGATTTGTTAAAGGTGAAAATTATTAGCACTACATGTTAGGATTGATGAATTGATGTGTTAAGTATTTTATTGTAATAAAAATATGAATTACTTGATTGAATTGTATTAAAACAAATGTTAAGGAACTAATTAGTTAAACTAAGTAAATATTGTAATCTAATGCTACATAGTGTAGGAAATCTTATATGGATTGATGTGAGTATGTCTTAATATGTGTGTGCTATAAGATGTGTGAATACATCATAAGTGAATGTTAGATTTTTGTTTGATGTGTAAGTACAGAGTAGGAACTCATGGCATAGGCAAGTGGACATGATTGGAGCTTTTACCAAGTCCGTTAGGAGTGCTTTTAGTTTGACTTCTATACTCTGTCATGTTTTACTTTAACAAGTAAGTGGATGTGTCGAGTGGTTGATTTATTATTTCCCACTCCACACGGGTCATCTAGTGGTACAAGATTTTTGGATTAATAACCCTTAAGGATGAGATCCCTCGAGTTTGTTTTCGAAAACTCAGGTCCAGATCATGATGCCTCCGGGCCTATTATATTGAAATCCCTACCCAAGCCTATCTACTTGTATTTTTTTGAGTTTTCAGTGAGATATGAGAAGAGGGAAAACCTACGACCGCATATTAAGATAGGGCATGTGTTTGTCAAAGTGGGCTCTGGGATTAGTGAGTGTTTGTTCCATTCTCGAGAGATCCTGATAACTCCACATTTGACTTTGTCAAACCCAAAGATATGTGGAGGTTTAAGACATAATTTTATTTACAATAATTGAATTGGATAACCCTACAGTCTTTGTGCCCTTAGAAAGTGATCTAAAGTAGTTCCTCAATATTGATTATAATTGACAAAATAGTTTAAAAAAATTATTGCAGTGGCATTCTCCCGCATACCATTGTACATGTCCAAAAGTATTCACAATGTAAAATATTGAAAATTAGCACTATAGAAAAGAATGATTGGCAATTATAATAAAACCCTTTTCCCTAGGGACAATAGACTCTTATACTTTCAACAAGGTAAAGATATATTTGTTTGATTTCGTGGGATAACTAGCTCTGATACCACTTATAACAACCCACCCATTCTAAACCACATACCTAATGTTACTGTAACACCCCGTTCCGGTTCACTCGTGAACCAACCCAAAAATGTCACCGGCAAACGAACCGTTCACTAAACTACTTGATTCGGTTAAGCCGACCCAGATCCCCCTCGGTGTCTTAATGTGGTAGTGCAAGTATACAATGCGTAGATGGGGTGCTTTGGTTCTAACGTGGCCCTACGTGCATGCCATGATATGCTATTGTTCACAAAATAGAATAATCGTGAAAACAAGTTCAAAAATAAATAATATTTAAATAAAATAAAATAGACCAAGTTTTTCCTAAAAATGCAATAATAAATATTTATATCGATATAATTCTAAAACATGACATTTTTATTTCACTTTCATTATAGTTTCGTTCCACATGTACTACACGTCCATAGCATTTCACATAATAACCTTAAATATACTCATCATTTCCACGGCTTAGAAATCCTTATTTTTATTCATTATGTGAGGCAAGTTCATGTGTACAACGGCTTTACTACTCCTCTGTAGTCTTACCTGGTCCACCAATAGGGAAATCCCAATTCATTGGGTCTTTCGATACAATCAAATAGATTGCCACAAGGGCGCCATATTCTAGGAGCCCAAACTATGTGATTGAATAAATCCTCCTCTATCTGTTGCGGGTCGAGGGCTCCTTCTCCTTCCCCTTCTTCCAACTCCGATTCGTATTTTTCATATAGAAATCTCTGATCAACGATAGAACAAGATCCATTTTGTATCATATCGAACGGATTCTTTGGTTCGGACCGAAGAAGCAATATCACTCGATCATTATCAAACTGACTGCAATCTTTTTCTGTCCGTGAGGATCCCACCAAAGCGCCTTCTACTTCTAATAGGCCATGAACACCTACAAATATAATAGAAAACCATCAGTAACAAGTATTATCGGCCCAGAAAATAACTAATATCAAACTGGCATAGGTGAGCTGACCTCCTATTGAATAAAAATTCCATATACTTCCTCAAGAGACTCTCACAAGAGCAGTAATAGGAGCTGTCACTCTCAAGCGGTAGCATCCTTTCCATAAATTTCTCTTTCCATAAGATTTCCTTTTCTTGGCCATTCAAACTATCAAAATGATTGTCACTCATCTCAGCCCTCTATGTCCTCTGTATAACTCTTAGCCCTGAGTACAGGGGCCGAGTACTCTCAGCTATGTGCTTTCAGTACCATTTTTCACCACAAGTCTAGATATGCGCTGCATAGTAATACTCGTAAACCTCTACACTTCTCTAGGTTTGAGGAACTAAAAGGTGGAATTGTCAGGATCCCTTGGGAATGGAGGGGACGCTGAACAATTCCGGAGCACGATTTGACATCTCAAGATGTGGTCGTCCGTTTCTTCCGCCACACATCTCACTGAAAATGCAAAACTACATATAATAATTGTAATATCCCTCAACTTAATCTAACACCTACTGGAAGAAGATCCTATTTATAAGTAAGAATGGACTATAAATCTTTAACTTGGGTTAACCATTTTAAAGAAATGACTTAGGCCCATTACGTTGCACTTTGGGCCGGTTCATTACAGGTGGTATCAGAGCAACTTGGTTACGTTTTAGATGGTGGGCTGAATTAGGGACGTTGGCTAGGCTGTCGGTCACGGGCCAAAGAAGGTCGTGGGCTGGGGTTAGCAATGGGTCAAATGTAGGCAACTTGGTTACGTGTTAGATGGTGGGCTGAATTAGAGACGTTGGCTAGGCTGTCGGTCACGGGCCAAAGAATGTCAGTGGGCTAGGGTTAGCAATGGGTCAAATGTAGGAATTTCGGGGACGAAATTTCCTAAGGTGGGTGGATTGTAAGATCCACCAACTTAATCCCACATCTAACATCTACTGGGAGAAGATCATATTTATAAGTGAGAATGGACTATAGATCTTTAACTTGGCTTGACCATTTTAAAGAAATGACTTAATCCCATTACGTTGCACTTTAGGTAGGGAATTATATAATATAGGCCCAAAGGCATCTTGTGGTGGATGTGAGTTTTTAAAAAAAACAAGAATCTCATCCTCGAAGGTTATTAATGTGGAATATCGATCGATTAATGACCTGAGTTAAGTGGGATCCAATAAAACACCACTTAACTCGTCCGCTTACATATAAAAATAACACACGATAGAGTATAGAAATAAAACCAGAAACAAGTCCTAACGGACCTGATATAAGCTCCAAGCGTGGACACGCACCTAGGTGGCGAGCTCTTATTTCATACCTACGCATCAAATCTAGAAACTAATGCCCACTAGCTAAATGATGCATCAAACTCATCATGAATATTACCTACACGATGCAATCATTATCTAACAGTCAAACAATCATCAGTTTAAAAATAACTCTAATTTGTCCTATCATACCAATTTTATTATATTTTCCTAAGTTGCGTTGTAGTCAGTTACCATGCTCAGATTTACTTAATTAAATCACTAATATTCATTCACTATTAATCAAATTGTGTCAATCATCACTTCAACTATAAAGAGACATTCATCACAACAATTAATCATTCCCAGCATACTATGCTAATAATTATAAATTTAAATAATTAAAAAACCTATACCTAATTGTTAGTCACACGGCGACAGTGACAAAGTTGTGGCCAGCTCGAGAGCATATTGTTGGGAAGATGGAAGAAAAAGAAGAAGGAAGAAGTTGGGTGAGGAGGATGATGGTGACTAAATGACAGAAGTGTGAAATATATAGATGTTAGAGAAAAATGAATCGTCGTCTAAGAAAATGAATGGTTGTTTAGAAAAACAAATGGTCTTCTAGAAAAATGAATGGTCATTTAGAAAAATGAATGGTCGTTTAGAAAATGAAAGGTCGTTTTGTAATTAAACTTGACTCGACTCTGACACAAATCAAAAAAATACTAACTCATAATAAAAATCCAATAAACTATAATACACAACAATGACATGCTCTATAACTAATATCCCACCTAAATTACTAGTAATGTGTCCTAATAAGTTATTCGGCCTAAAAACAATTCTACGATTTAATTAAAATAAATAAAGAAAAATCTGGCATACTCTCATATATTCTTATAACTTATTTTGCTGCTGTCTTACTGGCATTATCATCATATACTTGGGCACACATGACTCTCACGGTTCATAATACAAGACTGGCCTTGGCTCGGTACGTGTGTTTTGAAATTGACCTAACTGAAAATAACGGTTGAACCGACCGGTTCAGACCATTCCCAAGAGATCCTGATAACTCTACCTTTGAATTTGTCAAACCCGAAGATGTGTAGAGGTTTAAGACAATTTTATTTAGAATAATTGAATTGGATGACCCTACAGTCTTTGTGCCCTTAGAAAGTGATCTAAAGTGGTTCCTCAATATTGATTATAATTGACGAATTCTTTTAAAAAAATTAGTGCAGTGACATTCTCCTACATACCATTGTACATGTCCAAAAGTATTCACCATGTAAAATATTGAAAATTAGCACTATAAAAGAATGATTGACAATTATAATAAAACCCTTTCCCCTAAGGACAATAGACTCTTATACTTTCAACAAGGTAAAGATATATTTTTGGTTTCGTGGGATAACTGGCTCTAATACCACCTGTAACAACCCACCCATTCTGAACCACAAGCCAAGTGATACAATATAAACTAAGTATCTCGTACATTAATTTTCTATTTATTTATCAATATCCTAAATAATTAGTTAAAATTCAAATTCTAACTCATGCAATTAAATAAAATGTAAGACCACCAATACACAAAATCAACTAAGACCCCATGAAAAGAACCAAAACCCCACTACCATGCAAACAACCTAGAAGTATAATAAAAAATAAAAAAACAATAGCCTACTAATAAAGTCCTCTAACTATGCCAACTTTACCTATCCTTCCATGCTCACACTTACAAAGGCAATTACACGCTAGTGATAAAATTACTAAGGTATAAAATTACAAGAAACAAGTTAATATATTCTACAACATCATTTATTAAGTCTTTTAGTGATTTTGAGCCTATGCTTAACTCTTATTATGTCGGGAGGGGTAGCTGCCCCATCCAGTTACAATCTCATGTATGCACACTATGCTATGTCGCCCTCAACTTGTAGTTACCGATAGTTTTCATTGACTCACCCATTTCCTCTAGGGGGCAGGTATTTAATCTTTCAAGAATTCTATGGGTGTTGCACCGTGTCGGACTAAGTCAATTCTATTCTCTTTTATTTCAACCTATTACTCTTTTATTCAATCGGATTGTTTAAATTATCCTATTCTAAATGCTAAGAATAGATTGATCGCCTATATCTTAGATCATGAGGTTTAATTATATTTTGGGAGAAATTAATTAGATTAGTCATTAATAATTCACCATATGACGAGTTTTTTGACTTATTTGTCGTTGTGGTTGGGAAATACACAACACCGTATGCAATTGTAAGGCAAATTTTAATGCATTACTTTATTGATTAATCAATTAGCACTCGAAGGTAGAAATTGAGGCAAAATAATTGAAGCATGAAGGAGTAGGAGCCACCATGTCATATAATTATCCTATATCGACAATCCGAGGGAATAAAAGATATGAGGAAGATTTGATGAAGATTAAATTGATGTTACGGGAAATTCAAATTCAACTTTAGAATGAGTTTTGTCATTTTAACTTCGTTTTTAATTTAAAGTTATTACTTAGATTTAGTTAAGTCAGTTATTTTTGTTTTGTTCTTCATTTTATTTCCTTTAATGAAATATAGGAAATTTATCTCCCTGTGGGACAATACTTGAATTTATCATTATACTACTTGTTTCGACCGTGTATACTTTCATAATATTGAAATTATTTGAACAGGTAGTGTACCAAAAGGGGGGTCCAACATTATAGTAAAATAAAGCCCTGAAAGTGGTAATTATATATTATAAATTCTAGTATGTCATACAGTGTAATAAATAATTCCATGATTATAATTATTTTTTGATTAATTGGTTTAAGGGGATTTTGATCTCTAGCATATTATTAGCAAATTGTGAAAATTCAATTCTTAGATTAGGTTTTTTTTATTTTAGATTCGTATTTACTTAGATAAAAATCATAAAAATTCAATTTCTTTTGCCCTAGTTAACTTAGTTTTATAATTCTAACTATTTGAAATAACTATTCTCTAGTACACTTGCCATTACATTAAATTTGTATCAACAACTAACACCCTATACTTGAAACTAACTCTCCTTGAACTACACCTTAAGCCAAATGAGTATTCAATCCAAATATTTTCTTAGGCCAAGTGTTCACACACCTTTCTTCCCTATGCGAAAGACTCTTAACCTGTGAATCTATGTTCCTTCCATTGTGTGATTGAACTAGCCATTTCCAAAAATACTATCAGATAATTTATTTGAAGAAATTAATTATATAATTAAATAAAAATAAGATAAAAATTTATTTAGCTGCTGAATAAGATCAATTAACAAGAACCATCACACAAGTCAAGACTTAATCACTAGTAAGAAGTCTGATTTTCACAACCTTACTTCCCTCTCTTTGAACTCCATAGGTGGCGAGAGGAAAGTTATTCTTTCTATATAATATACCTTCTTTTCACATGAGTGAAGGAGTAAAATATAGCTAACTCATATCAACAAATCCCATTATTTCGAGGAATCAATAAGAGATATCCTAGGAGATATCATGTAAAATAGTGACTACAAGATAAATATGATTTGGGATACACTTCTAATGGGTGTAACAAACTATGATTAGGGATGCACTTCTATTGGGCATAACAAAATAATGTACAACATCTACTCACACATTATAAGAAAAAATGCACCACCAAATCATGGCACTACCCTTTTCATATTATTCCTTCTTGTCATTCGCACCTGAAACGTGTGACAGTGTTTTGAAAAAGAATTTTTTAGATGATAAGTAGGTTATACGCTGTGGAAGTTCAGCAAAATGTGGAGCTCAAACTATGCACTTGTTAAGGATACAAAGTAACATATATAAATGTTGTATTCTAGACTATATAGCGAAGATCACTTATACTTCTAATTATCTTACTTCAGTTTTTGTACCTACAATATTTAGTGTCAAAGATTTTATAATGGTCTAGACTTGGAAACAATCTATCATAGCCTTCTTTTCACACCTATATTATAATTCATGCACAAAATGATAAACTTCTTGGACATATACCCCTTATCACCAGTTTATCATAACTGGAGCTTGCAAACATAAGAAAAAATCATTGTTTTACTATCTCAAATACTGTTAAATGTAAATAATGGTACTATGAAACATTTTTTCTTCAAACAATATTAAAACTTGCAATATTTGGTGGCAACAAGAAAAGTTCCAAAGAAGCTATTGCATCGCACCATTTCAAAAAGATTTTCTAGATATTTACCAAGATAAATTCATATTAATTATAGGCTTGAAGATTTCTTGAAGTTTTTTTTCTAACAATACTACTTGATAATATGTTTATAATGATAAAATATAATATACAATTGCCATACAAAATACGTATAACTAACCTAGATTTGCAGGCATTTAAGTGCATGCATATGGTAAAGTTTTACCATTGGTAGATTTTTTTCAAATAAAAATTGATTATGCAAAAACTGCATGTTTCTCATTATCTTCTACCTATTTTATTTTTTCTTGCTTTCCACGCATAATATGGGTTCTCAATATATTACTAGGGAAAAAATTAGAACATACCTAAGAGGACAGAAATCGTAAGTGTATCACTCTAGTGAAAAGTATTGTGCCTAAACTCCAATGTATATGACGTATCTGTAGTGCACCTTTCAAGATACTCTGAAGAAGAAATTTGTTAACTTGGTAACACTATAGAAGATCAGTCTTCAGCATTTGGAAATCTGGTCACTTAAGACCATGAATCTGGTCGTTGATAATATTTGCAACTAAATTTGTGACTGCCAAATCTGGTCACAGTAAAGAAAATCCAGTCGCAAACTGACAACTGGACGCACCCAATTTAGTTCATTTTCAAAACTAGCGACCGGGTGCTGCAATGCTTAAGGGTGTTAATCAAGCGAGCGAGCCGATCTCAATTTGTATTTGAACTCGGTTCGAATAGTTCAAAACTCGTTTGAACTTGACTCCAAAATACACTTAAACTATTTAATTTTTCTGAGTTCAAACCCAGCTCATTCGTGAGCTCGAATGTGAGATCCCTCAATTTAGTCCCACATCTAATACCTACTGGGAGAAGATCTTGTTTATAAGTGGGAATGGACTATAGATCTTTAACTTTCGGGGTACCCATTTTAAAGAAATGACTTGGCCCATTACGTTGCACTTTGGGCTAGGTCGTTACAAATGGTATGAGAGCCGACCTAGTTCCGTGTTAGATAGTGGGCTGGATTAGAAACGTTGGCTAGGCTGCCGATCACGAGCCAAAAAGGTCATGGGCTTGGGCTAGCAACGGGCCAAGAATAGGCATTTCGGGGACGAAATTCCCTAAGGTGGGTGGATTGTGAGATCCCTCAACTTAGTCCCATATTTAATACCTACTGGGAGAAGATCCTGTTTATAAGTGGGAATGGACTATATATCTTTAACTTTCGGGTACGTTGCACTTTAACTTTCGGGTACGTTGCACTTTAGGCTAGGTCGTTACATCAAAACCGGCTCATTTAAAAGTCAAAATTACCTCACTTAAAAAAAGTAAGGTCTATGTGAATTGAACCAAGACCATCAAATACTTACCATCTCAACTATCTCACTTCTTTGTTATTATATTGTATGTGTATATATATATGTGTGTATATATATATATATATATATATATATATATATATATATATATATATATATGTATATATATAATATAAAACATATATATATATATATAGATAATATAAAAACTATGTTATTATATTATTTTACGATTCGAGTTCGAGTTATAACCAAGTCAAGTCAAGTCGAACATGACCTTGCTCAAGCTCGACCGTAAGATTCGAATTTAAGTCGAGTTCGAGCTCGAGCATTTAAATATCGAGTTTCGAATTGAGTCAAGCCGAGTCGAATGCTAAATGCCTACGAGTTGGCTCGCTCAATTAGCAACCTTAGCAATGCTGGTTACAAAAGTTGTTGGAACAGAGATTTCAGTTGCAAATTTGGTTCCAACTTTGGTTCCTGACCAGTTTCTTTTGGTCGGTAAACTTTTGCGGCCGGCCTCAAGTCGCAACTGTGGTAGTAAAGCGGACGCAAAAAACCTGAAAATATTTAAAATAATTATTCTTTTTTGTTTTAAATTACCTGATTGACCAAAAAATATTATAAATAAATAGATATGGTGACAATATATATAAGCATAGTTAAATCTAAAATATAATCAAATATTTAATGTCATACATGAAATAGAAATCAAATGTCCAATACAAGGAAAACTTTATCTATATCAAGGGAGGGGCTAGAGGATCACGAGGGGGCTTATCAAAGTCATAATGACGAGGGCCACGATGTTGTTCTCTACATATGATCATCACATAACAAAGTATCTAAGCGTTCCAAGCAGCAATAATAGACTAGACAAGTTGGCCATCTTCGGTCTAAGCCTACTCCCTCAGATGCTGTCTCTCTTATCAAAAAGCTGGGTGTCTCAAGCTTCAGCTTTTGCCCCAATCTTCTCCCTCATCCTCGTGATCTCTGCCTACCTATCCTGCTCACGAATGTCTAAATCTCTAAATCATACCAGCACTCGACCTACCATCATTGGTGTGAAAAGACGCTGATCTATGTGATTTGGGAGGAAAGTGGTGGACTGTCGTCAATGCACATCCCAATCTATAATACCGACACTTGTTTGGCTCTTCGACAGCATATCAGTATGCCATAGGGTTGATGACCAATGAATGGCTAGAAGGATCTATTAGGTCCTTCAGGCCCCAAAAAGACTTGTAACAACAAAAGGAAACTTGCAATAGGTGTCACGGGCCTCTTTTAATCCCCAAGCTAACTAAATAAATGAGATTTTCTCATTATCCTATATATAAGTCACAAACACCAACGACAATCGATGTGGGACAATCTCCCCTCTTTACACATCACACCCCGAAATTATCATTGTTCGGTATTCTCCCTTTCATCATTTTTTCACTGGCAAACTCTCCTTAAATTATCAAGCGGAATCCATAGAGGAAACTTTCATAATTGGCGTAGGCAAACATCAACGCCCAATTGGCTACGATACCAATTGTTGGCCCTTTGTGCCCCCAAAAGAGACTTGTAACAAATATCATATGTCTCTCTTAATCTAAAAGATAGCTCAAATAATAAGGTTTTTTCATTATCCTATATACTTGTCACAAACACCAACCACGACCGATGTATGATATACTCAATAAGATCAGTATCATACATCAACTCTATAAGCTCTCAATTATTGATTAGCACGGATTAGTTAACCGTTTTTAAAAAATAGCACAATAAGATCAAATTATATGATTATCCTAATGTGATATAGCATAGCATCTTGCCTAGTTTTGTAGAAAAATAAACCTAATTTGATATTTCATAAAATTAATATAATGAATTAAAATGTGGCTCAATTGAATAACTCTATCAGTAAAACCCAACAGAAGATTCTCCCGGTAAACATGGGAAGGACTCTTCAATCTTCTTCATCTAGAAGGTTCAAGTGACGTTATTAATGAGAAGTGTGGCCAAGGAACTATCATCTATAAATGTATGAGAGCGTAGAAGGGTCACAAAGTTAATATACTCTTATAGTTCTCATCTTGAATTGAAGCCCACGCGATGAGGCTCCCAGAGTAAAGATTTCCTAATTTGGGGTTCAGTCCTCTAAAATCCCATGTTGTTCTATCTATCTCTATCAAATTCTTCTCTGTAAATAAGTTATATTATTTTTTCAAATTGTTCTAATACATTGAGGCAAGGTCGTATTGCAATTTGATCCGGGTCGAGACCTAACCGAAAGTAAAACCATCATTCGAAAGGTCTGGGTTTTACAGTTGAAAACCCTTCTTTCATTTATACCACCTTGCTTTGACTGCTAAAGTCTTAATCGAACACTGGCCGAAATCCCTACGACTTCGAGTCTTCAAAAGCCTTTTGAATTGATTTTTCTCCAACGTAGTTGTCTGTTCATCCTTGTTTTTCCTTTTGAATTAATTTTTCACCAAGTTGGTTCAACAATGTTTACATGTCAATCCTTTTGGGCCAATGAAAATCATGGTGGGGAAAAGTAGGAAAAGTTTTGGTGGTGGGTAAACGATTTACCATTCCGAAATTTGTAATCGACTTTTTGAATATTTGAATAAAGTAAATTAGAGCATTTAACAACTCATAGTATCTCTTATGGACATTTGAGCTTAATTTTATCATATTCAAACCTAAGGTTAATTATAGTTTCTTCACTGTTAGCCCAATAGGGCAAAGATATTGCTCTTTTGTTATAGAATTTTATTGAATATTAAAGAAATGATGAATTCATTCCAAGTCATATTCATTACTCCAAGGGGGCTCCACGTCATTCAATAATAAGCATTGGAGTAGATTTTTTTGAATGATTTTTAATCAGGGAGAAGTTTTTTAAATTTGCTACAAGAAATTTAATTGACTACACACAAAAAAAGACACATTTGCGGTAAATCCAAGTATCGTTCTTCATATTTAACAAGGAAAAATTATCATTCATAATTTCACTTCGTGCATAAGTTATAATTTGCGGGCCTGATGATGGATGCTCTACTTCATCAGATTCTTAACAGAGCTAAATTTTATTACTCAAAAACTTCTCCATGAATAAAAGCTTCTTAAATTAATTTTTCAATATCAAACAGTTGTCAATTAGATGATTAATTGATATAAAGTGACGCTGATGCAAGTAACTAGTTGTTTCTCGTGCTAATTTAGAGGCATAATTAACAAGACTTGCTAGGGATACATATAAATCTTCCATACACTTGCGGAAAAGAATTAGCCAGTGTTAGAATAAAGGAAAGAACGCCCTTTCTACAGTACTGATCTCTTCCTTTCATTGTCTACCATTATTTTTGCGTACAAGTTTTGAGTTCATATCTAGATATAAGCTCTTATATCATTGTTAAGTTGATTAAAGTTTGAAGAAATATTGTCGCATTAGTATATAAATCTTCAATTTGGATAATTTAGATGCATTGGCTCAAGAGGATAACGATGATACACGCATAGAACAAAGTACATAAAGATACGCACTAAAATTTCCGCTCGCACATACAACAGCCGCCCCCAATATATGGATATCTAGGGGAATCCACCAATACCACCGCCGGCACCTGCACCATAACCACCCCCAAGTCCACCAAGTCCCCCGCCCCCACCGCCATCGAACCCACCACCACCACCAAGTCCACCGAGGCCTCCTCCATAGCCAGCTCCCCCACAAAGCCTGCACCACCTCCTAGTCCACCCCCACCACCTAGACCGCCACCGAGACCACCACCACCAAGCCCCGCTCCACCACCGTACCCACCGCCAAGACCGCCACCACCGAGGCCTCCGCCGCCTCCATAGCTACACCCACCCCCAATGCCAGGAAAGAAGATGCTCTTGTCCTCCTCAAGGCCTCCATGTCCCCAGCAAGTTTCCTTGCACTTGCACTGCAAGCCAAGAGGCCAAGAACCACAAAGAGCTGGATCCAACCATCATAATTCTTTGCGTAGCTCAATAAATTTTTGATGAATGCAAAGTCCTCAGCAGTGTGCGGGTTTTATAGATAGTTAAATTGACTATAGTCATAGAAAGAAAGAGATGATTGGGCCGGAGATTTAATGGCGAAATAAATAACTTGTTAGTTGAGCACCAATCTGAAGTTTATGTATTAAGCTCGCCTAGTCACTTGAAGGCGACTTCTGTTGAAATTTTGATTTCGTCAAACTTACTCACAACTATATTTTACCCTTTTTAAAGTTAAATATTGTCCCGCAGAATTATCCGAGACACATGGTTGTGATGAGATAAGAAATGGAAAAATTTTTATGCAAAACTAAAATTTTTTTCCACTTTTTCATATTTTGCCATATAAGAACAACAGGGATCGCTAATTCAACAATTTAACTAAGCTTTAATGTGGGTAAAAGTGGAGAAAGATTTAGTCTGCACATTGCACAATTGATTAATTTTATAACACGTGATTGGGACTGACTTGCATGCCCATTGAGTCACGCATGAAGACAACTTATACAATGACGCGGTAGAGGTAACGGGATGGCCAAGTAATTTCTTCAAAATAATTCATACAATTTTATATATATATATATATATATATATATATATATATATGTACGCGCGCACGCAAGCATAGAACTAATGTATTGGATTTTTATTGACAAGTATCCTATGTGTAACTAATCTTATGAAATCTTACAAGCCCTCCACCTTTATAAAATATCATGCTGGAAATTTTTTACTTGGTCGATAGGCCTAGTCCATATCCATTTTATCTCACCATTTAATACGGTCTCAGGTCAGCTTTAATATTATTTGTAACAATGCAGCTCAAGTAAAAATTAATGAGCCTAAATTATTTCTTTAAACATAGTTAACTCAAATTGATATTTTATAGGAATATTTCTATTAATATAATAGATCTTACATCTCTAGGTATTAGATATTAAACTAATTTTGTAGATTTTATAATCTACCCACCTTTAGAAAACTCTGCCTTCAAAATTTTATTTCTTGACTTTTGGCTTAACATAAATCCATCAAATCTAGTTCACCATCCTCTCCGGCCTTGGTCTAACTTGCATATTATCTATAGTAATCCACCTCAAGTGGAAATTGATTGATTAAGTCATTTATTTGAAGGCAGTTGATTAATGTTTAAAATCTACACCCTTATTAATATACTAAATTTTACTCTATTAGGTGCACAACTATTTTTTTGAAATCTTCCAATCCACTATCTTTGATGAATCATCATCCTTAAAATTACTTTTATTAACCTATGGGCCTACCCCAAATCCATCCAGCCAAGCCCACCGTATAATGCAATCTCGGGTTGACTGTGATACACTAGCCTAAGTGTATATTGATGGCCAAGTACAAAAGTGATTAACTTAAAATGACGATTTATAATCATACCTCCACTAATAAATATGATTTTATTTAACTAATATTGAAAATAAAACTAATTTTTGAAAAATTTAAAACTTGGAGTCAACTTTCGAGTCAAAAATGAGTTTTAGAACTCTACGGCCTTGCAAGCTACAAATGATTATTTTCATACATATTATTGCTACCAGCTTGCATAATAATTCATAGATTAAATTAGGGCTAGGTAAGAATGATAATATGGTTGTCCATAGTTTTAAATATACATACCAGAGGTTATACAAGATTTTTAACCGGTACGAGATAAAAATGGTTCAACACAGTACAACAAGGTTCAATCAGATTTAAAATGTTGTATCAGATCTAATTCAACATAGTAGCCAGACGAGGAAAGATTATGGGTTCTAAGTAGGCTGGGTCGTAACTCACATGGTATTTGGCTCATGCTATGGTAGACACATGAACGGTTTCATTGACCCATATAAACAACTAATATTATTTTCATATAAATGTTATGATTTGGAAAATCACCAAAATTCTCATAGTTTAAAAAATGTCAATGCAATTTAAATGAAAACTATTAAAATGGTTTTTTTAATAATATGGTATAATTATGAAATATATTGTCCATAAGGAGAAAAAATTATATGTCATACAAATACATTTTTTTAGGTACATTGGGTATCACTAGTCTGACACTCATCCAGGCCAGGCCCTTTAAAAGTGCAACTTCTTGGGACCTGTGATCCCTATGTGACAGAACATGGGATCGCTTGGTTTGGCTCAGCTCCCTCAAGCTCGACCTCTGAGCAATTTGTGCTCCGCTTGGTAGGTGCCAAATAAGGCTTAGGGCGACTCCCAAGGTTGCTCCCAAGCTCCGCCTTTGCGTGCTGAGCTTGGGCTTATTTATATAGAGTTTGATCCGATCCCATATAATTTACTGGTTTATGACAAAAATCAAGCCTTTGAAACGTTGTTCTGGCGCTTAACCATTGCAATCCATCAATTAGTAGAGTACCCATATTATTCAATATTGGCTTGGGTTTCCTGTCTAAGACTCCTGCCTAGGATTAGCACACCGGACGGGTAGCATACCCTTAGAAGACTTATCAGTCCGTCCGTTAGGCAACGGTTTTATAATGAGCCAAAATAAGTTTAATTTGACCGGCTTAAATTATTTTTAAAATATTTGACCCAAAGTACAATTTTATAATGAGATGGGCCAAGTTTCAATTTGATGGCTCTAAGTTATATATTTAAACTATTTGACCAAGTTGAAAAATAATAAACTTATCTTCACTAATATATCTACTTTTACCCTCTTAAATATTAGATAAGAGAGAGTTTATGTAAGATATCACAATTTCCTAGAAAAACTTGCCTAAGTTGGGGAGGACAAAGAGGGCAGTGAGGTGGGAGGAGTGGAAGAGGTGGTTGGCCAGAGTTGGCAAATAGAGGAAAAGGGAGCATGAAGCCATACATCTAAGGGCCGACAAGTTTTGTAGAAGAGAGGGAGAGGGAGTACTAGAGTAAGCTTATAAGGCCTGTGACGCCTGGCGAGGGTTGAAAATGAGTAGGATTAGAAGCAGAAGGCAAAGTAAGAGGGAGAAGGGAGGCTCAACTGAGCCCAGCCAAGCTCACAGTCTAATCACCCACATCCCTTTCCCCAAGTTCAACTCGCTTTGGGGGCTCAAGCTTGGATTTTTATGCCCAGCTGGACTTGAATTCAGCTGGGCTCCATTAATGAGAAAGCCAAGCTCCAGCTTTTTGGAACTAGCTCAGTTCGTACTCCCGCCCTAGTTAGAGCTAATCCTTGATAACTAATTTTTGACCATCAAGGCCTGCTCAAATCGTTGGGGTGGGCGGTCAGTCCAGTCGACCCGCTTGCTCCTTGCCTCATGTTATACTTGTGGAAAATCACTCATCGGCAACCGGCGGTTAGTGATTGCAAAATCCATTTGCTAAATAGCAACTGTGCTGCGACCGCATTGAAATAGGTAATTTTAGACCGTCTTACGACCATAAAAATAGTCAAGGAGTATATCTATAATTTAGTAACCGTTTAACAACCACATTAGCAACCGGAAACATTATAACCATTGCAAATAGTCGTTGATTCCAGTCGCAAAGGGCTTAATGCACTTTACGACCACTAAATTTGGTTCGACATTGGTCGCTAATTTTCATTGTGAAAGTTGATAATTTAAGAATGAATTTACCACCAGATGTGCAAACCAAAGTCAATTGAAAATTTATAATTTAAATTACAACCAGATTAGCAGTCATAAAGCTCGTCGCAAAATCTGGAATATCATAAAAAGCCACCAATGGCCCTAAGGTTGCCACCACAACTGCTGATTGTCGCCATTGTTGCCACTTATCGTCGTCGTTGGCACTCGCACACGTTTTAGGTATATTATTCTAATTTTTAAAAGTTTTTAATTTTATTTTGATAAGGATGTTAATTAGGATGTAAACTATTGATTTTTTATGTTTGTTAATTACTATTGAATGTTTAATTTTAGTATTATGATGAATTTTTAAAATTAGGGATTATTTTGTAATTGTGATTGTTATTTTGGATATATTTTGAAATTAGGGTAGTTCAAAAAATTTAAACTAATTAATTTATGTTTGAAATTTTATTGTAATGTTGTTGATATATAAGATTTAAAATAACGAATATAAAATTATTGATTGTTGTTGTTTGTTAATTGTTATTAAATGTTTATTGTTTATTATTATGACAAATTTTTAAACTTAAAATTTATTTTGTGATTATGATTGTTATTTAGGATATATGTTGAAATTAGGGTATTTAGAATTTTTGTCAAAACTAATTTATTTGATTATATTTGAAATTTTATTTTAATCTTCTTCAAAAATAAGGTTTAAAATAATGATCATGATAGTATTGATTGTTGTTGTCTGTTAATTGTTCTTGAATGTTTATTGTTTATTATTATAACAATTTTTTTAAAATTAGGGTTTATTTTGTGATTGTAATTATTTTTTGGATATATTTTGAAATATATTTTGGATATATAAGCTCAAGTATTAAAATTAGTGTTTTTTTATAGTTGATTAATATTTTTACTATAGATATGTCTCATAGTCACTCGTCAATTTGGCGTGGGAGTGGGTCACATGGATTTCAATAGCGTGGTAGGGGTCTCACCGAATGAACATGCCCCTAGCCCTCCCATTTGGTGATGAAGCATAGGAGCCTCGTGCAAATGCTACCGATGAGGCAGGTGGTTCTCAGGAGCCTTGAGGACATAACAGACCATAGGTGCCGAAGGTTGCTTTATCTTCTAGAGCCTTGTTTTATTCTATTACAAGAAGATAATGTTATCATATTGTTAGTCAAATATTGTGAATTTAAATTTAATGCATATCTAAGATTAGCATGTTGTAATTATATTGTGAATATAATAGTCTTCTTGATTCGAGTAAGCCAAGACAAATTAGTGTCACAATTAAGGGCAAGTTTCATGGGCCATGTTCGACTTGAACTGATGTACCTTCTAATTTGAGGGATATATGGTTCAGTAAGTGGATGGTAAATTACACCAAAATTCAATTTAAATTAATTACACATGAAATATACATGGAGGCCAGAGGATGAGCCATGGGCGCGACCTTCCTTTTTCGAGGTAGCCCCCAAATTATTTAAGGGGATTATGAAGCAATCTACGGATGTAGCACTCACACTATTGGACACAGGGAGCCTTGCAGACTATGTGGGGGATGGTCAATCTGCTTGGATTTAGTTGGACATCTAGGAACATCTTATTCAGGATCACTGGGCTACTGATAGATTTCAGGAGTTATGAGAGAAAAATAAGAAGAATCAAACGACTGAGAAGGATGGTGAAATAACCCGTAATGTTGATAGATTTGTTAGTTTAGAGATCCATGAAAAAATGCTTGGTATAAAACCATGTGAAAACCATGCAATTCCTACTTGATAAATGTGAAATTGTTATATGAATGTGAAATTGTTATATGAATGTGAAATTGTTTTGTAAAATATTGATTATGAAATTGTGAAATATAAAATGTGAAATTTTTCTAATGTTTAATTTACAAGGGAGACTTTATAGGATTTTCTTTAAATTTGATACTTTATAATAATTTATTAACATATTGAAAATGTATCAAACTTCTTTTTATGTAAGGTCATATGATATTATTATTTTGTGCATGTTTTGTATTTTGAAACTATTAACTAATTCATCATAATCAAAATGTTTTCCAGGCTATGAATTGAGAGCATATACAGTCGACATATGGCACTGATCCTCTTGGATTTATCCCTCATTGGTCATGGTTGGTGTTGGTAATTTGTATATAGGCTAATGGGAAAGCCTTATTACTTGAGTTAGTTTTTGGATTAAAAGAGGCTCGTTACACTTATTATGAGTTTCCTTTGGTTGTTATAAGTTCCTTTTGAAAAGGCCAACATGTGGTATCAGTGCCAATTGGGCTTTGATGTTTGCCTATGTCAATTGTGGAAGCTTCCTTCATGGGTTCCGCCTAATAATTTAAAGAGAATTTGTGATGTGATGATATATAGGTTCCGTCTGATGAAGGGGAGATTGTCGGACGATGATAATTTCTAGTTACCCGATGTGTGAATGAGAGATTGCTGGATTTATCCTACATCTGTCATAGTTAGTATTGGTGACTTATATATAGGCTAATGGAAAAGCATTTTTCCTTGAACTAGCTTTTCAATTAAGAAGCCTAACAGATCCTTTTTGCCAGTCTTTGGTCATTGACGCTAAGGCATACCAATATGCAGTCGAAGAGCCAAACAAGAGTTAGTATTATGGATTGGGATCTAAATTGATGATAGTCCACCACCTTCCTCCCAAATCAAGTGGATCAACTTTTTATCGCACCAATGATGGTAGGTTGGGTGCTGGTATGATGAATCGGAGTCCTCAACCTAATGAGTCTTTACTTCACCAGCTCAAGGATTTAGAGACCCGCAAACAAGATAGAAAGGCAGAGATTACGAGGATGAGGGAGGAGATGAGGGTGAAAGTTGAGGCCTGGGACCACTAGCTTACCCTGTTTCTTGATGAGAGAGAACAACAACTGAAGGAGCAGGCTTAGACCGGAGATAATTGACTTGTCCAGTCTATTATTGCTGCTTTGGACGCTCAGATACTTTGTCATGTGATGATCACATGTAGAGAACAGCATCCTGGTGCCCCTAGCCCTAGTGTCCAGTCTATTACTACTGCTTTGGACGTTCAAATACTTTGTCATGTGATGTTCATATGTAGAGAATAGTATCGTGGCCCTAGTGATCATGACCCTGATATGTGCCCTTGTGATCCTCTAGTCCCTTCCTTGATACAAATAGCGTATTCTTCGTACTAGACATTTGATTTCTACTTCATGTATGACATTAAATATTTGATTATATTTTATATTTAAATATGATTTTATATATATATATATATATATATCACCACATCTATATATTTATTATATTTTGTAATTAAACAGGTAATTTAAAACAAATAAAGAATAATTATTTTAAATATATTCAGGTCTTTCTGCAACTGGGTTGCGACATGCTTGCGTCCACTTTACTACAATAGTTGCGACTGGAGGCTGGTCGCAAAAGTTTACCGACCAATAAGAAACCAATCAGGAACCAAAGTTGAAATCGAATTTAAAACTGAAATCCTGGTTGCAACAAATTTTGCAACCAGATTGTTACTAGTTTTGAAAACGAACTGAAACGACTGCATCCGATTGTTACTTTTGGGACTGGATTTTCTTTCCAGGCACAATTGTTATCAGCATCCCAATCTAATGCGATCAGATTTGGCAGTCACAAATCCAGTCGTAAATATTATCAACGACCGGATTTATGTTCTTAAGTGACCAAATTTCCGATCGCTGAAGACCAATTTTTTACGGTGTTACCAATTCAACAAATGTTTGCTTCAAAGTATCATGAAAGGTGCACTAGACATATATCTTATACATTGGAGTTTTAGGCACAATACTTTTCACTAAAAGAGTGATACACTTGCGATTTCCGTCCTCGTAGGTATGTTCTAATTTTTCCCTAGTAGTATATTGAGAACCCACATTATGCGTGGAAAGCAAGAAAAAATAAAATAGGTAGAAGATAATGAGATACATGCAATTTTGGTTTAATCATTTTTTATTTGAAAAAATCTACCAATGGTAAAATTAAATCATATGCTCACACTTATATGCATGCAAATCTAGGTTAGTTATACGCATTTTGTATGGCAATTGTATATTATATTTTACCAATTTAAACATATATTATCTAGTATTGTTGGAAAAAAATACACTTCAAGTCATCTTCAAGCCTATAATTAATAGGAACTTATCTCGGTATTCAATATCTAGGAATCATTTTTGCAAATGGTGCAATACAAGAGCTTCTTTGGAACTTTTCTTGTTGCAACCAAATATTGCAAGTTTTTATATTCTTTGAAGAAAAAATGTTTCATAGTACCATTATTTGAATTTAACTATATATGAGATAGCAAAACGATGCTTTTTCTTAAGGTTTTAGCTATAGCCATGATAATTCGGTGATAAGGGGCATATGCCCAAGCAGTTTATCATTTTGTGCATAGAGTATAATATGAATGTGAAAATAAGGCTATGATAGATGGTTTCCAAGTCTAG
>JAURVB010008124.1:0-11081 GCA_033002965.1 Piper betle | reverse complement strand
AAAATATTTTTAAAATCATGTTAAGAAGTGTAGTTTAGCATGGATACTCCTCGTAAACACCAAAATAATCCACAAATAATTATCCCATATAAGTTTACCAATTTTTTGTAGTGATTCATTTTTGCTCAAAGTTCCAAATCCATTTCCTTATAATTTCAAAATTCATAAAATATAAATTGTAAAAATTATATTTCGTAAAAAAATTTCAAGCAATGTCTAAATTTGAGTTGGGTTTCATTATATTGAATTTGTTTAAAAACTGGTAGCCTAATCCATTCCGTAAAACCTAGACAAAACCTTAACAGATTTGACAGTGGCATCCAATATATAGTCAACTCCTAAATTTACAATTATATAATTTTGCTTCTACCTATTTTTGCGAAGCGGCTCTATTTATTTTAAACTCTCTCAACAACCATAATAAGATCGAACAACAGTTGGATCCATTTTCACCTATAATTTGTAGAGTAAAACTGACATTAATAGAAGATGGATTTATTATAATATGATTTCTTATAATTGAAGTATATATTAGAGATAAACTCTAATTTTATAGATAGGGTCTTAATGAATAATGAGTTAGACTGATGATACGCTCAGCTTTAAAGAGACACTAATTGAATAATGAGATAGACGGTTAATATATTTTTTACTAGTTTATCAATGACAAATTTATCGTGGATGTCATCTTTCAACGATTTTTGCTGCAATAGCGTTGGAAAACACAGGCAACCAAAGTCTTCAAATAAGGATAGATTGACTCAAAAGGTTAGTGTCATCTTTCCCAATAATGCTAACTCGTTTGACTTGAAGAAAGCTTTTCCTTCACACATTGCTCTTCTACAATTCCGTTAGAGTGTAGAAGTGTCTAAAAATATGTCTCCGAGTAAGCACACAATGGATAGGTCTTATCTCCTGTGTTAACTAATCTAATATTAGACAAGACAATAGTAGATTGGTCATTTTTTATAATCATATAAATGGACCCAAGAGTGTTCATAATAACGCTTGGTATGACCACTTTTACAAAGGCACAGCACAGGATCAGGTTTGCTCTCCCTTTGATCTTATTTCTCTTCATATTTTCTAGCTACGAAATGGGTATTTGTGATTATATGAAGAATATGAAGTATTAACCTATGCAATCTTGTTTGCATTCTAATTTCAGTAAAAGCAATGGCTATCCATTTGGTCATTACCTTTTCTACCATTCTCTCCAACCTTGCGCTTGCTCATTACGCAGACTAACATGTAAGAATATCACTCTAGTATATTACATCTGATATATAAATTCTCAGAAACATTTTGCCAAAGCTAAATATTTACTACGCACACGCACACTTAGTGGTAATATTTCATCCAAAAAATATCATAAGCCCGCCCATGAATGGGCAAATGCTAAGAACTTATTGCGGAAGATATGGCTTTGCATTTGAAGCCTCTCTTTTATATTAGTGAAAATGCTTTATAACAATCGTTAATCTTAATTTCAATGAAAATTTTACCACTTGTTTATACAATATATTACCATCACAAGATATTTTATTTGTTCATGATTCAAGAACCACAAACTTTTGGTTTTGAAGATTGAATTAAATTATATAAGTTTACTTACCTCACAACAAACTATGATCGTAGATGTCTTCACAAAAAGAATCCTTCTTACGAGTGAAGAAGAATTATTGACCACAACCTAAATTCCACGGTCTCAATTTAACTTTATGATGATTAGCTCTGTATGAGGTCTTATTTATAGGCAAAAGATAAAACTTTTCCTTTGAACCAAAATATTATTCATGTACAGATTTAATTCAATATTCCAATTGGATGAATCTGACAATCACGTCTAATATTCATGTACATAGATCTAGTTCAATGATCCCACATAGTGAGCGTATCTAGATATGCCTATCAGGCTCATAGGATTATTTCGCATTAAGTCTCTTACTTTTAGTGAATGAAGTATTTAACCCAGAGAAAATATCTCAACATATGCATGCTCATGGCTCAAAAATCTTCCCTAAATACTTGTGAGAATTTTGCAGAGAAATTTACGTGGTAACCTTTATAATTTTCTGGGTAATGTTTGTAATGCTTTATGCGTTTGTTATGCTTCTGTATCTGTGTATCACTTTTGTCTGTGAATAATTTTCTGCTTTAAAGAAAAAATGATGGCATTGAAATGTACAATAAAAAATGCTTATTTAAATTGTACATTTTGTGACGAATGAATTTTTTATTTTACATATATATATATATATATATATTATATATATATATACACACACACACATTTAATTTTCTCAAAAAATGCTTATTTTTCTTCAGATGCTCAGTTTCCCGTGTGCTATGGAACACAAGGTGATAATCTTCCAGCAGAGTTAGAAGTCATTGAAATGTACAAGCAATATGGCATCACAAAGATGCGACTTTTCGAACCTTGCACAATGTTCTTTCTGCTCTCCGCGGCTCCGACATTCAGGTCTCCCTAGGTGTGAGGAACGAGGACCTTCCCCGAATTGCCACTGATCCTGAGGCCGCCGGTGAGTGGGTCCAGAACAACGTCATCGCCTTCTACCCCGACGTCAACATCACCTACATCACCTTCGGCAACGAGGTCGTCCCCGGTGCCGGCCTCAACATTTTTGGGGCCATGACAAACATCTACAACTCCCTACGAGGGCAGGCCTGGTAAACATAAAGGTGATCACAGTGATACACTTAGAGACATTGGGTGTCATTCCCGCCATCCCAAGGGTCCAGCTAACTCTGTACTCCATCCAATATTAAACTTTCTTGCAGATAGATCTTGGCCACTCATGGTGAACATCTACCCCTATTTTGCCTATGCTTCCAATCCTGAAACCATTGACTTGGAGTATGCATTGTGCAAACCCTATGGACCAGAAAAAGTACAAGATGGGCCATTGTCATACAACTGCCTAGCAGATGCACTGTTGGATGTCTTCTACACAGCCATTGAATGGTTTGATATCAGAAATGTGCAGCTTGTGATATCAGAAATTGGGTGGCCAAGTTCTGGGAATGGAATCTACACAACACCCGAATTGGCCTCAAGGGCAAACACGAACTGGTTTCTGCATGCCCTCTACATGAATGGCACCCCAAAGAGGCCTGAGGTGGACTTGGAGACATACTTTTTTGCCATGTTTAACGAGAACATGAAGCCTGATGGGGTTGAGCAGAAGTTTGGGTTGTTTAACCTTGATAAGACTCCAGTCTATCCTCTCTTCTACATTCACTAATGCCTGATCTCTAATGCATATCAGGCTAGAAATGCCATTTAAGAAATCATTTCTATTAATGCCCAAAGCAAGGAATCTGCTCTTCAAGAAGATTGTAATATCTTCAATATCCAGCTTTTTTGGAGATATATTTTCAAGTTGCCTCATTGTTGCATTTCATCTCCAGAATTCAATCATGTGAAAAGATGTATCATATGTTTATGTGGAGTAACTCAGAGAACTTATCCAAAAATCAGATCAAGTTATATTACGTAATCTCTGTGTTGGAATTAAGGTATGGAAGGAATTAGTACTCCAATGGAACTCATATCCTCATCTTGCATCTATTCCTCTATAAATAATGAAATAGAGAGGATACAAATACCAAAGTCTGAAAAAACTTAAGGGCATGATATGGAATGAAGTCATCTCAAGTAGGCTCAGAGTCATTTATCTATTTTTATAGTTAAGAACTTTTTAGGAAAGAGTACTAGCCATTATGCCTTCTAAATTATCATAACAAATCTTCTACTGGTAGTTTTGGATCAAATTTATGTGGTGTTCGCTGTCGAATGACTTGTTGGGCATTTGCCAATAGCCAATAACTGTAATTGGGCCTTACTTTGGAAGTAAATATCTTAGATTGTAGAGATTCAAATTGTGTGATTCTTTTTTTAAAAAAACTTCAAATTTCAACTCAAATCCAAGTAAATTGGAAGATAATATTTTTGAAAATTGAGATGTCACTCTAGTTGTATCAAGAGTACGATAGGCAGCCGATTGATTCGCTAATCACTAGCCAATCATTTGACAAAGTTTACCGAACCATGTTCAGTTGTCAGCCGATACCCCGGTTGATCTGCTGATCAACTTGTTGAAGTTTTTCCAATATTTAAAATACCTACCATAACTTCTTGTAATGAAATTTGATTTTATTTAATAATTTTTGAAGTATTAGAAAGTTTTTTATGTCCTATCACTTTAAAAAGTTTCAAAATCAAACCCTACTTAGATTGAGAATTAAACCCTTTGAACACGAGGAATTTACATAAGCTCATATTTTAGTTAAAGCATTCCATAATTTAGTAATTTAAGTTTTCATGTACTAAATAGTGACCTAGAGAGTTTTAGGTAAGAATCATCAAAACTTGGAACACAAAATATTATTTTTCTAAGTAAAACAAATGGTTTAGTAACCAAGTAATATAAACAAATGTTATTTGACCAACAAAATAGAAGGAAAAATAGCTTAAACTCATGCACATAATTATGTTATGAAAAATCAAAATGGCCATTATATTTATTCTTGTGGTGTTTCACTTATCATTTTTTACTTATAAATGCCTCATATTTGGCGCTATTTGTTTTAAATAAAATAGACCTTATAATAAATGTACTAATCGTTTCAAGAAAAATAGATCTTATATCAAGTTCTTTAAGAAAAGAACAATTTTTATGTTTTTATCTAAATAATTCTAACATGCCAAGTTAAGTTCAAGTCAACTACACTCCATGACATGCGAAGTCAAGTCCAGGTTTCGAGTTTTTAAACAATGGTTCTAGGTAGTCAACATAAAAATTGGTAAAGAGGTTCTAATGGTTTTGGATGAGGTGTACAAGTGAAAGGGTGCAATAATGCATTATAATATATGATTAAACACAAGCTTTAGATGAGGAACCCCTTGTAACCCATGAATGAACATAAGCTTTGGATAAAGAGTACGAATGAAAATATTCATTGATTTGAGTAGGTTGAATTCTACACTTCCTATTCATCTTCCCTGTCCAATCACCTCCTCTCTTGGCTTGGTTTGCTCTTCACTGGTGTTCTTCAAATGGACCAATATAAGACCTGGTTGTTGCATCATTGCATCAGATTATGGATTAGGTCTGCATAATTTTCATGAATTTGATTGAATCTAATGGGGGTATTGTGAAGTGTTTTACTATTATGAAGTTTTATATTTATTAAGTTATTTTGTATGAGAACTATTTGTTCGAGATGAGGAACTCTATGTTACAATTTTTGGAACGGTCTAAATCTCCGAATTTTTCCCCCCAAAGCATATCTGTGATTTTTATTGCTACAATCTATTTAAGTAGCTATTCTCAAAGTAATATTTCGTCTTGGATTATGGGTCATGGCACGGTATCACACTCGAGTTGTTTTTGAAGAATTTTCTTGTGTACTTTAATTTCGTCAACGAGGTGGGACTATTGGTACTTGGATTGATTTATAGATAATATTAATACACTTATAGTTCCACTTAAATTATATGCGAAATTAAGAATTAATTGTTTTTATTGGGACGAGTTTTAATTATGGTGAAATAATATAATAAATATCATGAATAACAAAGTTGCAATATTTTTTCTCATAAATGTCCAAAAGTTCAAATTTATATCATATATAGCCAGGCCTCAATTTTTTATCTCACATATAACCAATTTATATATTTTAAAAATATTTGACTCAAAAATTATCTTATTGACTTAATACCCTTAATCTTACTTTTTTATAAACATGTTTTTCTTGCATTTCATACAATGAATGATATTTGTTTTTTCTAAAATTTATTCACAATAAAAAATAATAGATAAAATAAAAAAATTAATTTCTAATAAAAGAGATCTTTTTACCGGTAAAGAGGAGATATTTATTGATATTATCTACTTGTGGGAGAATTAAAGCAAATTACTAGAAAGGAGAAAATTAAATCAAAATACCTAAACTACCCTTAAACTAATATTTTTTAAAAGAAAATGGTAACAATTTTTTTAGGAGCAGCCCGCGTTGTCCCTTAGTGAGACTAGCTGCCCCCCATGTGGGGTGGCCGGATCTGGTCTCTCCATCATTGAGGGTGTGGCAAGTCGCCGCCCCCTTAGAAAAAAAAAAAAAAGAAAGTTCGAGGTAGCTAGTGGCAAGTTAGAGGTGGGCAGCCGATCCAAGTCCCAACCTCTGCTGGTCTGCCAACAATGGGCAACAGGCAAGTCGCCCCTAACTATGGGGTAGCCAGATCTTCACCTTCATGGGGGGCAATTGGCCCCCGCTAAGAGTGGCGCCTACTGACCCTAAAATATTTTTTTTAAAATGTTTAAGTTAAAGGGTGTTTTTGGTTTTTTAATTAAAAATTTTCCCTTTCCTGGTAATATACTTCGATTCTCCTACCACAGTTAGTATCAAGTGTCCACTTTCTTGATAAAAAGCTCAATAAACTATGACAATTTCAAATTCAAATTTCAAACACCCAAAAATTACATATTTTATTTGATTTTTTTGATTGTCCATTGTTTGTTGTATTGAAATAATACCGTTAATGACCTCAAATTAGTTGGAAATTGACTCTACTCTATACCTAGCCTAGTCGAAGTCTTCTACCTCATCTCCAATAGTGGTCAAAGTTCCATAACAATAAGTTTACTAATTGAAACCAATATTTAATTTGAATTTTTCTTTGACGACACGGAAGTTTATGAAGGCAGTTTTTATCGACCCTTAGTAATAAAAAGAGAACTAAAAGTTTCTTTTTGATTAAAAATAGGAGATTAACTCAATAAAATAAAAAAAATTATTATAATTTATCTCTTTGCTTAGTTAAAGCGTATTTTCAAAATTATAATCTCTATCTAAGATATCAATTTATTGTATTCTATCTCATTATTTAATAAAGGTTATTATCTATAAAATTGGAGTCTACTTTAAATATTGGCCTCTCAAAGCAGCCTAGTTTTATTAAAGTAAAACATGGGAGGCAAATATTTTTTTTTAAATGTTACAATTATCAAAATTATTTGATCTTTTGGTATATGCATACCATACAAGATTTCAGGTTAATAATTATATCAAAACTAAAATAACATTTATAAGGTGCGAGAAACCTAAATCTAGTTTCTACCCACCAAATAAACATCAACAGCAATATGTCCTAATTGAATAACATGTAGACAGGGGCCTGGTTGGGGTAGAAGAAACCCCACTTTTGCTCAATACCAGCGGGCTTGAGATTCTCATTGAACATGGCAAAAAGAAAGTTGGTGTGAGACAGTTTGGCCTCTTGGGTGTGCCATTCTTCAAAACATGATTCATGGTGTTCACATTGTGATGTCTGGCCAAATTCGGCGTTGTCATGCTCCCCTTACCAGCACTCGGCCACCCAATCGCCGATATCACGGTCGTCACATTCGGAGCTCCGACCTTCTCCAATGCCGAGTAGAAGGCATCAAGCATTGCATCCATCAAGCATGGGCACATCAAGGTCTCCATCATTAACAACCGGTGCACCCGGAATGCACAATGCATAGGCCAAATTCACCTTGTCTGGTTTGGCAGCATAGGCAAAATATGGGTAAACATTGATCATGAGAGGGAACCCATTTGTTGTCAAGAAGGTTACAATTCTATCCATCAATGGTGCCGCAGCAGGTGTAAAAGCTCCCTTCGATGGTGGGTATGAAACGCCTGGTATCTCAAGGTGCACCACTGTGGTTACTTTGATGTTTCTGAGGCCGGCGTCCTTGAGTGCAACTTGGAGACTGATCATGGCATCGATGACATTCATCCCGGTGCCAGGGACGATCTTGTTGCCGACGGCGATGTAGGCTATGTTCACCTTGTCGAAGGCGAGGACGCTGTCACGGACCCAGCCGACAGCGGCGTCGTAATTGACAGCGATCTGGGCCAAATCTTCTTTCCTCACACCGAGAACAACTTCAATTCCTGTGCCGCTCAGAGCAGTGAGGGCCTCATGGTTTGGATCAAACAATCTGACTTTTTGGATTCCATATTTTTTGTACATTGCTATCACATCTGCTGGTGATGGCAGGTTGTCTCCTAGCATGCCATAGCAAATGCCAAAATCATGGTCCTTGCATGCCATAGCAGATGCCAAAATCATGGTCCTTGCATGCCACAACTGATTGCCACACATCGCATTTTATCTCAATTAGAGACTAGAATTGTGAGCATAGATTTTTGTGAGAACCCAGAAAGTTTATCACATAGAAAATATCAAACAACTTGTATACAAGTGATGTATAATATTACATCTTAATGCTGCCTCTTGAACCAATACTCCAATGAATAGAAATGCACAAAGTCGTGTAATCCTCTAGGCCCTCATGTTGGCAAGCTGAAATATTAGAAGTTTATTATATGAAGGTTTTTACAATATTATATAACAAGAGGTGAATGCAAGGAAAAATAAAACAGAGATTAACTTGTTTGATTAGCTGTTGTGGGCATAATAGTTATCTGCTGAGTAGGGGAGTTGGTATAGATTTAGACACTAAGAGGATAACAAAATAAGACTTTTGTATTCTTAACTTATCCGAGTCATATGGGTAACACGGTTGCAGAAATCGGCCGATTCCGTGCGGAATCGGCCGATTTAAATCGGATCGGCGTCGCGCCGATCCGATTTCGGGGCCGAATCGGGCGGCCCCGAATCGGCCCCGGAATCGGCCGAGTTCGGCCGATTCTGACCGATTTAAATCGGAATCGGAATCGGCCGATTTAAATCGGAATCGGTTTTTTAGAAAATTACCAAAATACCCTAGGTATGATTTTTATTAAATTATTTAAGCATGGGTAAAATGGTAATTTGGATTTTAAAAACCTAAAATCAAACCCGCTCCCCTGACACCGCCGCCGCTCGTCCGCCCGCCGCCGCCCGGTTTCCGCCTCCGCCGTGCGGCCCCGACTCCGCGCTCGCCGCCGACCGGGCTGCCGACCTCGCCGCCGACCTCGCAACGTCGCCGCCCACCCGTGGCCGGACCGAATCGGGCACGCACGAATCGCCGCCGACTCCGCCGCCGGCTCCGGGCCGCCGACGGTTCGTCCGGCCGGGCTGCCGACATCGACCGGGCTGCCGACATCCTCCGACATCGCCGCCGCGAGACTCGCCGCCGACCGGCCGCCGGTGGCGGCGGGGGGTAAAAATCGCACGGTGGCATTCTTGTAATTAAAAGTTGACTCGAGTCTAACTCGAGTCAAAAATAATAATTAATTCGAAATAATTTAAAAAATCTTAAAAAATATTTAAAAATATCAAAAACTATAATACACAGAATAATATCAAAATAACATCAATACTTAATTTTAATATATTTATATTATAAATTGTCAAATTATTATATATAACTGATTAAATTAATTTGGACCGATTCAACTGAACCGATTCCTGGCCGATTCAGACCGATTCCGATTCCGATTCCGATTCACTGGAAAACCGATTCCGATTCCGATTCCGATTTATGCAACCATGATGGGTAAGTCATAATAAGTGTTGTCTTCTATAAAGAAGTTAGCCCAGAAATAGAGTTTCGAAGTCTATCCTGATTTGCAAGACTATTTTTATAACCATTGCTTGCAAACACTAAAATAAGACTATGCTCTATGATCTGTTCTTTCAAACAAACCTTAATTTTCGTCCCAGTTAGTGGGATCATCATGCAAGCTAGCTCGGATTTGAGTCAGATATAGTGACTAAATTATTTTTAATGTTGTTGTTTGATCCATGGTTAAACAAGACCTGGCATTTTAGATTATCCAAATAAGTGATGACCTGTAATGGATAACCTAACAAAAAATTTGAAAGTATAAGTGGTTTAACATAGAAAAATTAAGGTAGCTGGCGGGATGAGCTTGCAGATTTCCAGGAATTAAAAACAGGGGGCAATGTTATTATTATTATTATTACTATTATTATTATTATTATTCCAAATAACAATGTTATTTTTCGGAAATTATGAACTAAAATATGTCATGCTTATCATACTTATTGGGCATGTTGGAATGGAAGGTATAATGTCCCACACTCACAATTATAGTTTTAAATATAGTATTAATGACATGACAAGATTTTAGATAGTATGGGTATATTTAGTTGAATTGGGTCGAACTGTGTTGAACTATACTTTAAAATCATAAATAAAATATTTCATTAAATATTAAAAATGTTGTTCGTCCAAATTTTTCACCGCACCCCTCGGCTCAATCATGATGGCTAACCCAGCCAGTCGTGGTTGAACCCGTGGTTATGCCTAATTTAATAGAAATAAGATACGTGAGATTTATTCGGAAGAAAGGCATCGGGATCCAAGTGAGTTGGGAGCCTGCGTTGTGTTCTGGAGCTGCTGAGTTGTTGGATCGGGACATGGGCTAGGTGCACCAGGGGTATTGGAACTCCAAGAGTTTGGGATGACGTCACAGGGCTACTTTGGTCCATTGATGAAATAACTCAAAGGTCAAGGGCAGATCTGGACTCATCTTTGTTGGTGACGTGTTTGGTGAAATCTGGTTCGTTGATGTGTTGATAAACGTCCAGGATCAAGCATTGGGTCATGCCTTAATTGTCCAAGCCAAAGTCTATAAATAGGGACCTTCATTTGGTGGTGAAGGGGGAAAAAAAATGAGATCAAGAGTGATCAAGTGTGGGTGAGTGCCTCCCTGCGTGGAGAAGTGAGGTAGTGTCGGGTAAAGGGGATTGCCGGTGTGTGGCTGCAACCAGCCTTGGTCGGGGCCAAGTGCTGGGCCCACCCGGTAAGCTGTCGGTGCAGCGTTGTCCACCTGTGACCGAACCACCCAGTTCTATTCCAGCAGCCTCGAGCCTGCGTGCCGAGTGCTGGGGAAGTCCTGTCGAGTGTGTGGGTGAGCCGGGACTGGAACGTGCAACAGGACCTTGGTGGCCATCCCACCGAGTGCATAAGAATTGTCTAAGTGTTATTGGAAACTTGTGACACTTTAGTCTCATTCACGCTGTCTCTTTGCGCGGCAAGGGCGCCTCGGTCCCACCGAACCCTTCCAACCCGACGCGGATGAACCCGCGCCCGAACAAA
>JAURVB010008123.1:0-18328 GCA_033002965.1 Piper betle | reverse complement strand
TGTCCTCTGTATTTACCCTCATTTTGATAATGGTACACACAAGGGGTCAACATGAGTCAATTAAAGATGACAAGGTGGGTAGTCGGGAGGAGATTAAGGAAAATGTCAACCAGAGGCCGAAAAGAAGTGGACATCAACCTTAGCGATTGCAAAAGGAGGAAATAGAAACGAAACCCTAAAGGTGTGAGACTCGAGCCTTAGGTTGAAATTCATTCAAAGAATTTTTATAATTTAAAGGACGTGGTTGGACAAAAATATTGTTTCGTTTGAAATTTTCTGTTCAAGTTTTGGTATTTGTTCAATTAAATTTAAATTAAATACATTTTCTTAGACGAAACAATCGAATTGCCCTTTTAGTGAGGGGTAAAAGGGTAGGTAGGGAAAAGTAAAGGTAGTGCGACCCCCCTTTCTCCCTCTCTTGCGTCGCTTCTCTTCCGCTTCTAGGTTTTGTGTGGCGGCTCTTCTCTCATCCTCTCTTCCTTCTTGACGACTAGATTTTTGGTATTTCCTTGTTTTTCATCATTATTTCGTGTTTATTCATTGCCCATATAGATTTTTATTGTTTAGGATCTCATGCATGAATTATAATTATTTTGGATGAAATCTGATTTATGGAGATCATGAAATAAGGTTTTTCATGGATCTATGATGATATTTGATGGTGAATAATTATTTGCCAAAAAAATTGAAAGATTTGAGTTCTTCTGCATGAATTGTGATGTAATATGTGAAGAATTTCTCATGTTTTCTAAACATATGTTTGATTTCTAGTATTTACATGATGTATGAGTGTAATTATGCGAGATCTAATTGGTGAATAACTCCAAGAATGATGATTATATGATTTAATCAAGTTAGATCAACTTTGATACATGATTTATACAATTTTAGTTGTAAATTGCTTGAAATTCATGCTTTGTTTAAAATGGTTAATTTGATGAAAATCTATTTTTCATATGTCTAGAGAATCATCATATGAACTTGTTGGTATGAAAAAAAATTAAACTTGATTGATAAATACATGAGAAAAATCTGAAAATTGTGAAAACTTCGGAAGTTTACAAACTAGCAAGGTGCTTGAGTGCCGGTAAGTTAGGTGCTCAAGTGCTTTGCTCCCTATTGAGAGATGTGTGTAAAACTGCCTAGTAGCTGAGCGCCAGGAAACTGGGTGGTTGAGCTATGGGCTTTCAGTTAGCATATGTAAATTGTAATTCCTGACAATTTGCAAAGTGCCTAAGTGCCTTGGAAATAGGTGCTCGAGGGTATTTTAAATATTTTTTAATTAAGTACTTAATAATATTTAATGGTTAATTATGATTGCATGACGATATTAGTGGGTTGATATGATACATATGGCTCTGATTGAGTACTTATCTCAAGGTTGAGAAGGTACTTGTTTTAAAAACATTGATTATGTATGCATGCATAACATGTCATCATTTTCATATTCGATACGCAATTGTGTGATTAATGTGCATTGATTGGTGTCATTTAGGTATTGTCTGAAAGCAAGTTGAGGGGGAGATAATACCTAATGATTGAGGTACATATAACTTTTATGATGTTAAATGAACACTAGTTGTCACTGATTATTCAGGTAAAGGGTATAGTCACAACATTGGTGTTAAAGGTGACAAGTTGTGCTTCATCTATTTTATTAAAATATATTGCCGTAATGTATGACTCATCACACCATAGTGTAAGACTCACTACAAGAAACAAAAGGTCTCGATGTCTCAAGGATAAAGAGTAGCCCAATACATACTATAAGGCCAGAGTCTGTGTGAGGACAAAGGTCTCGTGTCTCTTTCGAGAAAGGGCGGCATTTATATCATAGATAATTAAACATTTTCTTGTTGAGTTGTCACTATGCTAGAACATGGGTTAGACGTAAACCCATAAATTTTATTATTTTATTTAAATTATTCATTGTAGTTATATGGACATACTGGTTTTATTACTAACGTTGAATTCTCTCCACAGGTTTAAATAGTTTGGGACGAGATCCTTGACAGGGAAAGAGGGAGCTCTAGTGGAGGGACTATTTGTTATCTTTATAAGGGAGTTTTCTTATTATTTGATTAATTACATATATATATATATATATATATATATGACTTGAGATATTATATTACATGAGAGTGAAACATAATTTATGAGATTTGGATAATTATTATTTAGCATTCTCTTAGTTGAAAAATATATTTGTGGTTTCCAATGTATATGTTATACAACTTGTTCAATTGTTACCGATAATTCAAACTTCCTTTGTTGGAGTTTGGGTTTGTATGTTAGTAACCCCCGGTTTGTGTTGGGTTTTCTAGGCAAGAGTGTTACAAAAGGTATAGGTCTTTCATTTACATTGACATGAATGTTGGATATTGGGAACAAATTTTGAATAATTGAAATTTGAAAATTAAACTTTTCTAATAACTATTGACGTTGTTTATAGACATGTTCTTCAATAAAGATTGGCGATGCTCAATTATTTTGTGTCAGATAGCAAAATTGGTATATCAAGATTTTGTTATTATTGGTAAGTATTGGGTTATTAGGATATTGGTATGTTATTAAAGATGACATGTGCATATAGAGTACAATTGAATTTGATGTACATAATAAAATTTGAATATGAAGATAATGCTATTTATGGTAAGTAATAATGCTATTAATATTTGATATATCATTAAACCGTCAGGGATTTTAATTTAATTTGAGTTGGTTTGTGGGTTTGGGATATTTAGATTTTGTTGATATTGGTATTTGGTGATTGTGGGATATCATTGATAGCTTGCTTGTTTATAAAGAGGTCACAGTTACGGATTTTGAATAAATTGGTATTGGTAGCAAAAATGGTATATTCACCATACTAAATTTGGTGGGATTTTTTTCACGTATGAAAATGGTAAAAATATTAGTTTACTGGTGTGCCAATAGAGAAGTTATTTACATGTGTTTGCTTGGAGTGATTTTGGTTTGTATATGGAAATGTGCTAACATTGCATAATAAGTCATGTTAAACATGTTGTTTGTGTATCGTAAATATGTTTGTTAGAGTTGCGTATGTGTGTAAAAATGCGGAGGTGTAATTGTAAGTAAAGAAATTTTGTGGGCTTCAGCTTATTTTGTTGTTGATGGTTCATATCATGATATGTTTCATAGTAATTATATAATTGATAGGGTGTGTTATCATATTTCGTTTATTCTATATCTCTTCACTCATTCCTCAGTATAATGTCTATATCCGATAAATAATTTAAAATACAATTTGTCGATGCTTATATATCATTGTTTAGTGTGCGTCAATCCCACCTAAAAATGAAAAACTCCAATTATCTGTACATAATTTTTTTGCAGCTCCATATTTGAATATGACTTTAATATATCTATTTTCCATACACTAATATATTTGATTTACGCTATTGTTTCAAATTTAATATGCCCAAGTATAGGAAAAAAATAATGACCAAGTATATAGAGAAAAAAATAATCGTAACTATAGAGAAAATTTTTTTCACAAATGCTGGAATAATTGTTTAGATAGTCGTATATGAAATTAGGAAAAATTAAATTTATCCTAATAAATCACCATTGGCAATTGTGAATAAATCACAGCTCAAAGTTTGTAAATTAGCTAGAGGAATGCACACTCGGGCCAAAGTTACAGCCATAGAGATGGAATTGGGTTGATGTGCCAAATCAAGCCTCCTCGGGGCAGATAAAATGGTTCCAATCAAACTGTGGACAGCTCAAGAACACTTCGAAAAAACTGGTTGACTCAAACCACACCCTTACAAAACCGAGTTAACACCTGCACCCCTTGACCCGGCACAATCTCCTCTTATCCTTTTGATGCATAATAATGCATTCACACCCAATTTTTGCTCAAAGATCATATCTAAAGACGACTCCAAAATATACCAACCAGCGAATCAACCCTTGCTAGCATTTGCTAAAAATAAGCCGATCAAAGCTTTGTTGTTGATCTTCTTCCTCCCTTATATATAATTTAAGAAACCCAAGTTCAAGCTAAACTTTTGTAACTCTTCCAAAGGAGAAAAAAGCCAGGCTAGGTTAGCCTCTTACTTTGTTCTTGTGAAGTTGCTAACTATATATATAGCTAGCATATTTCTTTTGACATGTAGAAATATCATCTTCTATTTGATGTTCATACCATTGTTCCTTCCTTCATGTAGCTCATACTTTTGCACGTAAACCGAAGAGTATTAAGGAAGTAATCCACATTCTATTTTTCCATTGCATTGGTGCAGGAATAATATCACCATGAGGATGATCACAAGCATTGTTCTTTTGATTTATAGAAGTTCATCATCTTTCGTTTAATGTTCATCCCATTGTTCATTACTTCTTTCACGTAGTTACATGTGCATGCATGTTCATTCTTTTTCACGTGAACAGAAGTCATTGAAAAACTAAAATTTTCCAATGCAATGGTGCAGGAGTAATATACACAATGAGGATCGCAAGCATTGCTCAACTTTGTTTCTTCCTAGTCATTGGAGTATTGATCCAAAATGCATCACTGATATGTAAGCCACATTATTCATACCCATGATTGATTTTATTGACACAACTGATTTGAAGATTATATAACAACCCGAAACAGGATTTTCACAAAAATCAATTTTGATGATGAACAGCCATGGAATGCACATATGACAAATCGTTTGGTATCAACTATGGCATATTGGGGGACAACCTGCCATGGGTAGGGGATGTCATAAAGCTCTACCAAAAGAATGGAATAAAGAAGATGAGGTTGTTTGAGCCACTCCAAGAGGTCCTCTACACACTCCGGGGCACAGGTATTGAAATCTCATTAGGGGTGAGGAATGACGATTTGGCGCTCCTTGCCGCCGACCCAGACTCCGCAAAGCAATGGGTACAGAACAATGTCCTAGCCTACAACGGCACCGACATCGCCTATGTGACCGTTGGCAACGAAATCGTCCCCGGCGCCTGCATGAACCTTGTGGACGCCATGACCAACATACACAATGCACTACTAGACGTTGGTCTGAGCAAGATCAAGGTAACCACTGTCATCCACCTTGAGACACTAGGAGTATCTTACCCACCATCACAAGGGGCTTTTACAACGGCATCAAGCGGTTTGATGAAGCGTGTTGGTGCCTTCTTGCAAGCAACAGGGTTCCCCATCATGGTGAATGTGTACCCTTACTTTGCCTATGCTGCACACCCAGATGTAATTAGCTTGGACTATGCATTGTGCAACCCTGCTGCACCACCTGTTAAGGATGGCAACTTGACCTACACATGCATGGTGGATGCCATGGTTGATGCCTTCTACTATGCCTTGGAGAAGGTTGGAGCTCCAAACTTGGGGCTTGTGATATCTGAGATTGGTTGGCCCAATGCTGGTAATGGAAATATGACCACACCGGAGTTGGCTAGGACGCATAAAAAGAACTTATTGAACCATGTTCTCAACAATGGTACCCCCAAGAGGCCTGGTTATGCACCATTAACCTACTTCTTTGCCATGTTCAATGAGAGTCTGAATTGAACAAATATTAACAATCTCCTACTTGGAGTCTGATTGGAACATACCATTCCGATTCTTCCTTCACTTGTTTGTTGCATAAGTCCACCTGCTTGTTAGTGCAAGTTCACCAAAGTTGAGCAAAAGCTCGACTATTGTCCCTCCATTGGTTTGGTCAACATGTCCGCCGAATTCTTTTTTCCATCTATCTTCTCCCACTTCAGTTTACCTTCTTCGAACAAAGATCTACTAAAATGATACCTTAACTGAATATGTTTGGTCCTAGAATAAAATGCCGAGTTCTTAGCTAAATGGATTGCACTTTGACTATCACTGTGCAACTTGCAATCAACCCCATTAAAACCTAACTCATTCATTAAAGTTTTAATCCAAATATACTCTTTGCTAGCTTATGTAGCAGCCACATATTTAGCCTCAGTTGAAGATAGAGTAACTATCTATTGCAATTTGGAAAACTAGCTCACTGTGGTTCCACCAATTGTAAAGATATATCCAGATGTACTTCAACTATTTTCTCTATTTTCAGCATAGTTTGAGTCCACATAACCTTGCACATCAATATTATCACCCCCAAAACACAAACAATAATTATATGTTCCTTTCAAGTCCCTGAAAATCCATTTCACTGCCTTTCAGTGTTCTTTCTACTCCCACTATATGTGCAATATCTAGTGTTGTACTCACCATAGCATACATAAGACTTCCAATAGCTGAAGCATAAGGCACCATTTTCATGTGAGCTTTATCCTCCTCACTCTTAGCACTTTGTTCTTTTGACAATTGGAAATTACTACCTAAAGTAGTAGTCACTGGCTTAGATTCATTCATGTTGAATCTCTCAAGAACTTTTTTCACATAACCTTCTTGAGATAACCACAACTTCTTGCTCTTCTTGTTTTTGGTAATTTGCATCTCAAAAAGTTATTTTGCTTCACCCAAGTCCTTCATGGAAAAACTCTTGGCTAACCTCATTTTGAGATTAATAATTTTCTTCATACAAGTCCCTGCAGCAAACATGCCATCTACATACAAAGTTAAAATAACGTAATTTCCATTATTAAACTTGTGGTAGATATACACATTGATCTGAATTGCTCCTAGAAAATCCATTATCTAACATAAACTTGTCAAATTTAAAATACCACTGTATTGGTGCTTGTTTGAGTCCATATAGACTCCTCTTCAATTTGCACACCATATTTTCTTTACCTTTGACTTCAAATCTTTTTGACTGTTCTATGTAGATCTCCTCCTCCAAATCACCATGAAGGAAAACTGTATTTACGTCAAGTTGTTCTAAATACAACCCCTTTACAGCCACAATACTCAAAATAATTCTAATAGAAGTTATTTTTACAACAAGTGCAAATATATTATGAAAATCAATTCCTTTTCTTTGACCAAAATCTTTTGCCACAAGTATTGCCTTATACCTTTGTACACCACTGGTTTCAGACTTGATCCTATAAATCCACTTGTTTTGTAGAACGCTCCTATTTTGTGGCAACTTCAACAACTCCAATGTATGATTCTTCTCCAATAATAACATCTCATCCTTCATGGCCAACTCCCACTTAAGATGAGCTTTGTCACTCATGGCTTCATTAAATGACTCTTGTTCTCCTGCAACAGTATACAAAACATGTTGTATAATTAAATTTAATTTCTGAGTAGGCTTCATGACCCTTGTGCTCCTCCTTGGTTTTGGAGCAACTTCTCTTGTGGTGGCTCTTAGTCATCAATTTCAACTTATGCATCATAATATTCAGAATCTGATTCATCACCATTTGGTTGATTAGCCTGTGACTCACCTTCTTGTTCGGTCTTCTTAGAAGATAATTGTTCATCATCACTTAGAATAAATCCTTGATTTTCAGCACTTGGTATCTCTTCATCTATCTCATCAAGCTCCATATACTCTTCCTTTTGACTCACTCTTTTCTTCTTTCCTGTCTTTGTATATGCACTCTTCATTGAATACAACATCCCGACTTCAAAACACATTGATTACAACATCCTTCTTTACATACCCTTCTTTGTCACAAATCCAACAAGTAGACTTACCCTTGAATTTTCCTTTGGATTTAGAGATCCATCGGTTCCTCGGACCTCTACTTTGACCTCTTCCTCTTTCTTTACCCTTGCTTTTGTCCACTGACAATGTTGTACCCAAGATGGACGGTGTGCTATCTACCATGCTCCTCTTCATCATCTCCTACTTCAAGATTGCACCTAGAACTTCATCAAACTTTAGTTGTTCTTTTGATGCATTACTCATAGATGTAATTACCGTATCCCAACTCTCCAGCAAAGAGCACATGAACATTAAAGATTTAATATCTTCACTAAAGGTCATCTCCACAAATTCAAGTTGTGCCCAAATTTTATTGAAATCTTTCAAATGTTTAGCAATAAATTTACCTTTGGGCATCTTTAAAGAGACAAGCTTCCTCTACAAAAATAACCTGTTAGGGGCTAATGACTTCACATAAATACTAGCTAATGCCTCCATCAACCCTTTGACGGTTGTCTGTTTGGAGACATTAAATGCCATTGACTGTGCTAAATACAATCAAACAATAGCTAAGGCTCGCCTATCCAACAAGGCCCACTCCTCGGCTGACATCGCTTCTAGCTTGGTACCTACGAGCAGTTGATGTAGTTGCTTTTTGTATAGATGATCCTCAATCTACATCCTCCACCATTGATAATTTGTTCCATCAAATTTCTTAATTTTTCCAATCTTGGAAGTGTCCGCCATGACTCCCACTCAAATCAAGATCCGATTGAATGAAAGTTCCCACAGACGACGCCGATTGTTGAGAACAATCCCCAAAAATTGGAGATCAACAACAACGAACGCAAGTATGGGAAAAATATTCCTGAGAAATAAGATAAAACAAAACCATAAAATTGAGATTTAACATGGAAAACTTTCTTTCTATCGAGAGTCAAAAACCACGGGACAACAACGAGCAATTCACTACTTTGACCAAAGATTATAGTCATCAAACATATAGAGATGTATAAGAAGATTACTCACTCAACTTATACCATTGAGATTACAAGATTTCTCTCTCTCAATACTTCGTAAAGATTAAACTCGTGAATAATATTTTTCCCTCTTTTTATCTCTATATCTCTTCTCTTTTTATCTCCTCTTGTATTGTCTTTCTTTGTTTGTTTTATTTTCAGAATGAGGCAAATGAAGCTCAATTTATACCCTTCATCCTCCATGGAACAACAAACAGTCATCTTTGTTGGTATTCCGAGTTTCCTTTTGTATTTTGAGTATGACAATGAGCTATATATCATTAATATAATTACAAATATTAACACATTCGTGGATAGATATGGATGGTTAGAGCTTATACCTATTTAGTTATCTCTAAATACTCCTTATTAATCACGTTAACATGTAAATTTAATTAGAATTAATGATAATAAATTTTTTCATTGAGTTTTATTCTATTGAATCAATTTGGTGACTGGGATTACATGTGTTAATGAATTAATTATGTAAATATAATTAGTTGTGTCACATTATTGTCGGATCTAAGTGACTGATTAAATTATATATAATTGTTTAATAATGGAAAACTTTAGATTCTAATTAATTATTGGTTAAATTGGTTAAGTGATTTGAGTATCAAGTTACTTTTTGGTGGGTTCTCTGTTATTAATAATTAGGTAAATACATCCCCAGTTCATGTATTATTATCCCTTATTTATGCAAGTGAATTTATATGATTATATTCTCATGTCCGTGATAATTAATAAATAATTGTTTAAGGTGGGTACAAATAAATAACAATAACGATTATTTTCTTGATGCAGTGACTATTGTGGTTTTGGATGATTAATATGTGTAGATTATCTCATTCATTATCATGACATGCATTCTCTTTCCACTTAGTTTAAATCTTTGACATAGCACTCCTTGTTTAGACTAGGGCACTGTGTATTCTACCCATCATTAGCTATCAAGGTCAATATAATGACTTCAAATGTTGTATATTTCTATTTGACGGCCTTGGTTGGCCTGAATTCAGATTCGACTACTATACACCGAACGCAACCGAGGTTTACGAATTTGCTCAGTTCAACCTGGGGCAGTACTTTTAAAATTATTTAAAAAATAAAATACTTGTCACCATGCTAAAAGTAATATAGTGCAATGATACAAGACGACTTAGTATATATTTGTGATACAGAGAGAGTGAGACAATGATAAATATTATTAACTATAGGCTGTGGGTCACGTAATGTATATGCGCATATATGAGATTGTAGCTGGATGGGGCGGCCAACCCTCCCACCATATTTGAAACTTGGAATAGGCTCATAATTAATAAAAGATTTGATTAATAATATTTTAGAATATATTAACTTATTTTTTGTAATTATACGACTTAATATTTTTTACCATTAATGCAAAATTGTCTCCACAAATAAGAGCATGGACGAATGTTTTAGAGTAGGGAACAACTGGAGGACTCTATTATTAGACTCTTAAATTTTGTTACTTTAATTATATTTCTAGTATGTTTGGATGGCAGTAGGGTTTCCGTTCATTTCTTAAGTCTTAGTTGATTCCGAGCATTGATTATCTTATTATTTACTTCATGAAATGACTTAAAATTTGAATCTTAATTAATTATTTGTATGTGGCTTTATGTATGATGTTAATACATTAATTTATGACACTTAATTTTATATTGTAACATTTGACCTGTGGTTCAAAATAGGCAAGTCGTTACACCGTGTAGTAATTTTCTTACTTTTCTCCATGCATAAAACTGTGGAGAAACTTTTCATCACCTACTTTTTATCACCCTACTCTTCACCACGATTTTATAGTGCATTTTAAGTTTATTAAACCATGGAAAAAACTAAAATTTTTTGTCATGGAACCCATAAATCGCAAATAACTTTATAAAATATTGAAGAGGATTTGTTTTTAGAAAGTGAAAATGGTGCTTTTGTCAATTTTTCCACTTGACAGCTTGAAGAGAGAGTATTAGAAGAATCTGATTTTACGAATAATAATTTATGTTTTTGCAAAAAATTTAATAATGGGAGATGCACAATGTCCAAGTCTATATAGTGCCATGTATATTCAGTTATTGTCTTCTAGGTATGTTTGACAAATGCGTAATTTGTTTTATTTAATCCAACGCATGTAAACTCCCTTGTCTACAGCTTGTTGCAACTACTCTTCCAGTTCATCTGTGCCTAATAATAACTAAGAAGAAATTAAATTCAACTACAATCTTGGTCTGATGTGAATAGGCTGATAGACAATAAGTTCTTTTGAAGAGTTGTAACATGCAGGACATTTTAAAAGTTACTGATATCCTATTCTATATTTACCTTAACAATACCAATATGAACAATGTCTAATAATTTTCCATCTCCAATGTGAAAGCAAAATATGAACTTTGTTAAAAAAATGAACTTTATCTTCAGCCACCATAAAAATGAACTTTATCTTCAGCCACCATGACTGCTTATGCACCAAAATTAAAAAGTCCCAAAATATAAAATCTGAACGACAGCAAGTACTAGAAGTTCCGTTGGCTGATATGCAAAATTAAATCGATTACAATACTTCAAAGCAATGTGACCATGGTGGCTGGATTTATGGCTGGATTTCCTTGGTCTTCACTAGAACTTTGTATGTGCTTGTTTTATGGCTGGATTTCCTTGGTCTTCAATTTGACAATTCACAACAATATTTCGCTTAGCATTCTATAAGAAGATGTTGCATGAATCATATCATGGGATCCATTAACATTTTTAGAGTTCATAAAGCCATAATCTGCACTTACTGGCATCATCGTTGTTTTAGTAGATAAGACAATGCATTTATTTGGATCCTCCAGAGTGCAGAACATTTATAAATCATGTATTAAAAGTTGAATAACCTTTTGGCAAACAAAAAATCTAAATTCCTATTTTCATTTGAGTTCACAGATTGTACATTGAACTAAATTTTGTTTTTGACATTTCTTTGACACTGATCGATGAAATCAACATGTAGAATTTTAATAAATTGCAAATTCGGTTGTTATAACAAGATTCTTGTTTCGTTCTTGTCCAGCGTGGACTCTATTTCAACAAATAATGGAGTGATAGTTTTTCCAAGTATAGCAACATAGAAATGGATGATAGTATATCCTCTCGAAGCCTATTTAATAGTCAAAATGATTTGAAAGAGTACTTAATAGGTTTTTTTATTACATTAATTTTATTACATAAGTTCTTGAGTTTGTGCGAGAACTCATTTAAAGAACATAAATCTCTATTCTTGACAATTGTAATTGCGATTGCAATGTGGATTATCTTCTGGTAGAGGATTGTATAAAACCATCTTTTAGAGCTTTCCATACTTCTATAAAAGTAGCTAACATAATTACATATAGAAAGAACCTCTCAACAAGGTATACAATCTTTTCCAAGATTCATAATTTGGATTCAATTTAATACTAAACAATGTTATTAACAATGAGAAGAAAAACCGTTAAGTTGGCTGATATGGTTCGCAAATGAGAATGGTTATGAATAGAATAATGGTGAATTGGAATGTAGAAAATACTTATGAACGTTTGTAACACCCCATTTTTTGTTCTGAGGGCGGATTGAAGTGTGATGTTATAATTTAGAAGCTATTCATTGGACTACTAACGTATAATTCTCATGAAAGTTGATCTCAAAGAGGCTTAAGACAAACAACCTTAGTGGATTTCATATCATGCATGTTGATTCATTTTACTATAAAAAACTCTTAAATTTAAAACTCCTAGTATGAGCACTCCAAGCCATGAGAGAGGCAACACCTTCTTGTGACTAGGAAGGTAGCTTTACATATATAGATAATCGCTCCGAACTATAGAAAAGGCGCACCTCTGCTATAGTTAAGAGGTTCGATGTTGTGGCATGTTCAAATTCTTATATTTAGTTTAAGTGATTAGATTAAATCTTATTACTTAATGCATATAATTTACATCAACGCAAATACTGGGTCATGGTTACCAATTCCACGTACCCACAAGCAAAGTTTAAACACATAGGGCATCATCAAGTGCGAGAGCATGATGCCCTCATACTAACTCTTCATGTAGATATTCACGAGGAATGAACTATACACTCTTCCAACCACGTTTCTTCAACTCACAAGTAGCTACAACAAATAAGTTTCACTTACCTTGTATGCTGATTGTCATATTCTGGGGCTTTGAAGTTTACACACTTTGCAAACAATTGTTAGAGTTCCCCAAAGTTACTACCTTACACAACAATAATAATAATGATAATAATAATAATAATAATAATAATAATAATAATAATAATAAACCCTAAGGCACATACGATCACTTAATCACAACCATAACAGAATATTAGTGTAATTCATACTAACCATACATTGCTCTTATATTTGTAAAACTGTAAACCCTCGTATACTTATAATAGGCTTAGTAAGGGACTTGTGTAAGATGCTTTATATTGCTTTGCTTTCAAAAATCATCCAAGGATCTCAGCCCTAAAGTTTTATTAAGCCATGGAAAACTCAGCTAAATAGCCTGAAATCAAAGGGATCCGATAAAATGGCGCTAACGCCATCCTATGTGTCAATCGTAATTAGAACTCGACACTCAAGGAGACAAATATAGATGAAGCAAAAGAGTACTATAGACTTGGATGAGTGTAGCTCTGTATCCTAAATCAGTGAACTCACTCTACTTATCCTAACAAAAGATGAAATGCAATTCATACTTAAATCGTATCGATATGCAAAACGAGGCAAAACTTTAACGTATGCATGTCCCAAACAGACTTAATTAACTTAATTATTATGTTTAATTAAGTATTAAACCTCATTAGGTAACTTGATTAGAGTTTATAGTTACAATTACACTTAGTAGAAAAGTTCCATACTTAGGGTTTCATCGAATAAACTTAACCGGATGATTTTTGGAGGGGTCAACGGTATTATAATGGGCTAAAATTTGGAAGGGTGGGCCCTGTCATGCTAAGGGTAAGACACAAAAATTATCAATGGCTGGCCCATGGGTTAATATGGTAGACGAGGCTCACTAACGTTGGGTAAGGTTCTAGGAATAATGTTTCTAAGCAGCAAACAAATTTTCCTAAGGCTCATTCATGGGCTTGGAGACTCCACATAGGCCTGGTCAAAGGGAAGAGTTACCCAACACCATTAGCTTGAATCATACAATATTTCAGGTCCAAAATCTAAGTATTTGGGCCTGAGTGGACTCGAGAATTGAACACATTGGCTAGGGTAATTCTAGAGCTGACTGGACCTATATAGTTTAGGAAATTTCTACCGCAAAATCTACTTAGCCATTGTCTCCAAAATTTTAAAGTGATGTTTATGGGACAAAACCTAAAGTCTGAGTAAAATTTCATATAATTTCACCACCAAACAACTAGGCTATAGAATTTCATATCTGAAGTCAAAGAACTAGAGTTTCACCTTACATTCATATACACTCTTAAAAACCGGGTTGACTAACCACTTAAATAATTTATAATAAAACCCAAAACTTATATATTTTTATTAGACACTTAAGTGAGTCCTTATATAATTATTACATAGTTTAATAAAATCTTTTAGTAAGCTCAATAAGTAGCATAAACTTAGAGCATGACATAATATAGTATCAACATATTAAGCACACAAATAGTATCAACATGTTTGAAGTTGTATTTAAGGGTTTTGTTCAAGCTCTTAATTATGCTATTTTAGCATGAAATAGCTAACATCCTAAAATACAAATATATAAAATATTTCATTCAAATACAACTTAAAACAAGGTGCAAAAATTGGGGAAATTGATGGTAAGCTACCTCTTATTCAAATAGTAAAGCCACCACCTTTCGACAATTATGGCACCCATACATGGTTACATAGGCCAAATCACACAAAACAAGCCTCATGAAACTTTTATATCTACCTCTTATGAACATGTCAAAGTACAAATTATTCAAAAACATGGCCTATAGCATGAGATATAAAATATCTACCAAAACAGTCCATAACCCTAAGCAGAAAATCTTGCAAAAATCATAACTATTTTTATAAGTATGCAAATGACATGTTCGGAAGCCAAACTAATCCTAACAAGCAAATACCAAAGCCTCTGCCAAACCGGACCATGAACATCCATTGGCTAAACATGCGGGTTAGAGGTGGATTGAGCTTAACTGCACACAAGGTTGGGTCATGCAATTGAGCGCAAGGGCGCTTGCTCAATGCCTTTATGTCAATGGCAAAAGGGAGGGAAAATTTTAATGTGGGTATAAGGACTCTAGTACAGTGCCTTTGTAGCCATACTTGAACTGGAAAACCATAAACAAGTTGAGCCCAAAGGCGATGGTAGGGCACCATTGCGCTAAGTGCAGAGTGCTCACACTTAGGGTCCGCACCCTATAGCAGTTAGAATGACCTCGAAAATTGTGTCACAAGTCCTGTAGGGGCTAGATAGTCCAAAAGGGGTATGAAATGTACATCAATCAAATTAGACTCACAAGGAACTCTATCCTAACGTCTAACTACACCTGACACTACTGGACTAAAAATCAAATGGTTGGGCACGTAGCGTCAAAATGAGGGTAGCAAACTCTGATGGAGCATAGGGTTGGGCAAACATACATCGTACCATACTCATACTTTAGTAAGACGGGCTGGACCCAACCAACCCGATCCGGGTTATGATCGAACCAACACTAAAACCACCGGGGGGACAACCAAGGTTTTACACTCTAATTGAATGAAAAGATATATTATAATAATTTGAACTATTTTGATTATTTTTATATTTTGATTGGTAGAATCTCTTACTTTTCATCCGGATGACTTTTGGGTCCCCTTTTATTAATAATAGGCAAGATGTATTACCATGCACAACCAATATTTGATAAAGACTCAATTTTATAGATAACCATGAGATAACATTATATATAATAATTTGGAATCTTAGAGATAGATAGTAATTTTAAAGATAGATTTTAATTAAGTGAAGAGATAAACAATAACAGTTTAATTGATTTATTTTTATTTTGTTGTGTTTGGATTGGTTGAGTATAAGAGTAAATTGGCCCTAGCTTGGATAGCTTGAGATATCAACTTGTTAAGCACTTAGAAGATAAACACACCTAACCGCATTATTCGTGTCTTCCGCACGTCCTAAATCATGAAGGGAATAAACATATCTTAGGTACTTTTCATGCATTGCTACTATGCCATTTCTATTGTTAATATCCATAATCTAAATTACAAATTCATCTAATCTCTAACATTTTGTTTTTACAAGAATAGCTATGCTAAACCGAGAATAGATTTTCGTAGATCTGTCCCCCACATTTTTTGGGATAAAGTGAAAGTTAGAAGAAAGAAAGATAAGTTTGCATGCTGTAAAATAGTGTACTCTGCGAAACGGCAGAGGCCTGGTTGTTTCGGATCACAATAGGGAAATGAAAGACTTATCTTTTCATCCACACAAATTGGGCAAAATTCTTCTTTTTTAGTGATATGAAATTGAATCACAATCTGGTCAAAGCCTCTAAATATACACTTGCCATCAATTCATATCAACAAACTTACAGTTCTAGTCAAGTTCTCTTCGTTTAAATATAGCTGCATCCAAGATAAATTTAAAACCCGCTAACCCTTCACAACCATAATTCTTCCACAGGAAGACCCAACAAGGTTTTGCTTCAATCTCTTTGATTTCATCTGCGGTTTTTTCGCTTCAAGAAAAATCATGGTTTTGCTATGCTTCTATTGTAGTTGTTTAGGTTTGGCGCTAATTCTCCACCATGAGGACCACTACCATAACCCAACTTTGTGCCTTTCTCATCATTGGAGTGTTAGCTCAAAAAGCAGCATTGACATGTAAGATTGCGTCATAAATTAATTTGTGGGTGGGAAGCTCATATAATTTTAAGATTTCATTGATGAGTAATTCTCATTTTTGTGTGTGGAACACATTGATGGGTAATTCTCATTTTTGTGTGGAACAGGCTTGGCATGCTCGGAACACAATATGACCGATTTCGGCATCTGCTACGGCACACTAGGGAACAACCTGCCAACTGTAGTCGAAGTCATAGAACTCTATCAAACAAATGGGATCAAGAAGATCAGACTATTTGATCCAATGCACACAGTGCTTGAGGCACTGAGTGACACAGACATTGAGATAGCCCTGGGAGTCAAGAACGAGGATTTGGCCCTAATTGCCTCTGACTCCGACGCTGCCGCTGGCTGGGTAAGGGACAACATCCTCGCCTTCCCTAAGGCGAAAATCGCCTACATATCCGTCGGGAACGAGGTCGTCCCCTTCGCCGGAATGAACATCGTCTACGCCATGATGAACATCCACGGTGCACTGGTCGCGGCAGGCCTTCCGGACATCAAAGTGACGACGGTCGTGCACCTCGAGATCCTAGGGGTGTCATACCCGCCATCCCAAGGGTCATTCACAAATGGGTCGACGCCATTGATGAAACACATCTTGTCCTTCTTGAACTGCACAGGCTTCCCTCTCATGGTGAATGTGTACCCTTACTTCGCCTATGCTGCCAACTCTGATAAGGTCAACTTGGAATATGCATTGTGTGCACCAGGTGCACCTGTTGTGAATGATGGTGACCTTGGTATATCCATGCATGATTGATGCAATGGTGGATGCCTTCAACTCTGCCATGGAGAAGCTTGGGCATGCCAACGTTTTTACTGTGATATCAGAGATAGGTTGGCCTAATGCGGGGAATGGAAACTTCACCACACCAGAATTGGCTAAGCAGCACAATGTGAATACATTGGAGCATGTTATCCACAATGGAACCCCCAAGAGACCAGACTATATCATGCCCACCTTCTTCTTCGCCATGTTCAACGAGAATCTCAAGCCTTCTGGTATTGAGCAGTACTGGGGATTCTTCTATCCCAACAAAACACCTGTCTACAAGTTCTTCAATAATTAGAGGAGTTTCTGGCTTCGTTGTTAGTCATGTCAAACGAGACATATATGCCCTCTGTATTATGATGTATTGTTGCTAGTGATGTGGGGTGTGTTGGCATTAGGTTCAAGGCAACTTACTTTATTCTTTTTTTATTCAATGTCCTTCCAAGGTACTGAATTAATTTTCAACGCAATTTAACACTCATGTTTTTAAAAGTTGATTTTCCGTAATATTTTTCCTTTCAACAATCAATACAAAGATTGGAAAAATTCCGCTAAGATCTTTAATTGAGACTAACCATTTGGTTAGCATGAAAGTAATGAAAAAATTTATGGAATCTATATATGATAGTTTATTAAAAAATACATTGATCTTTCACTCAAAAGTCATCCATTTTAGAGTATTTTGTGAATGAGATACAAATGACTTCTACCAAGTGGTACCCCATGGAAATTTCATCACAACAAATTTTTTTATGAAAAACACAAGAAAAAAGAGAAATATTTGTGTGAAGAGATTTTAAACCTCTCATTTACGTACATCATATCTAACTATTTGTTAATTACAAATAAAAGTATGTTTAGTTGTCCTAAAATTGTACAAAAGAAATATAAAATTTGAATATTAAAAATTTTTTTGTGTTTGGATGTTCAAAAATTTAGTCAAAGAAAATTATATTTTCATTTAAAACAAGTCTATGTAAAAATTTTATAAAGTAGTATATCTTGTAAAAAATAAAAGAAATTAGGAGAAAATTTAGAAGAGGCACATGAAAATAAAATATTTCATTTA
>JAURVB010008122.1:0-26372 GCA_033002965.1 Piper betle | reverse complement strand
TGTGAAGAATTTCTCATGTTTTCTAAACATATGTTTGATTTCTAGTATTTACATGATGTATGAGTGTAATTATGCGAGATCTAATTGGTGAATAACTCCAAGAATGATGATTATATGATTTAATCAAGTTAGATCAACTTTGATACATGATTTATACAATTTTAGTTGTAAATTGCTTGAAATTCATGCTTTGTTTAAAATGGTTAATTTGATGAAAATCTATTTTTCATATGTCTAGAGAATCATCATATGAACTTGTTGGTATGAAAAAAATTAAACTTGATTGATAAATACATGAGAAAAATCTGAAAATTGTGAAAACTTCGGAAGTTTACAAACTAGCAAGGTGCTTGAGTGCCGGTAAGTTAGGCGCTCAAGTGCTTTGCTCCCTATTGAGAGATGTGTGTAAAACTGCCTAGTAGCTGAGCGCCAGGAAACTGGGTGGTTGAGCTATGGGCTTTCAGTTAGCATATGTAAATTGTAATTCCTGACAATTTGCAAAGTGCCTAAGTGCCTTGGAAATAGGTGCTCGAGGGTATTTTAAATATTTTTTAATTAAGTACTTAATAATATTTAATGGTTAATTATGATTGCATGACGATATTCGTGGGTTGATATGATACATATGCTCTGATTGAGTACTTATCTCAAGGTTGAGAAGGTACTTGTTTTAAAAACATTGATTATGTATGCATGCATAACATGTCATCATTTTCATATTCGATACGCAATTGTGTGATTAATGTGTATTGATTGGTGTCATTTAGGTATTGTCTGAAAGCAAGTTGAGGGGGAGATAATACCTAATGATTGAGGTACATATAACTTTTATGATGTTAAATGAACACTAGTTGTCACTGATTATTCAGGTAAAGGGTATAGTCACAACATTGGTGTTAAAGGTGACAAGTTGTGCTTCATCTATTTTATTAAAATATATTGCCGTAATGTATGACTCATCACACCATAGTGTAAGACTCACTACAAGAAATAAAAGGTCTCGATGTCTCAAGGATAAAGAGTAGCCCAATACATACTATAAGGCCAGAGTCTGTGTGAGGACAAAGGTCTCGTGTCTCTTTCGAGAAAGGGCGGCATTTATATCATAGATAATTAAACATTTTCTTGTTGAGTTGTCACTATGCTAGAACATGGGTTAGACGTAAACCCATAAATTTTATTATTTTATTTAAATTATTCATTGTAGTTATATGGACATACTGGTTTTATTACTAACGTTGAATTCTCTCCACAGGTTTGAAATAGTTTGGGACGAGATCCTTGACAGGGAAAGAGGGAGCTCTAGTGGAGGGACTATTTGTTATCTTTATAAGGAGTTTTCTTATTATTTGATTAATTACATATATATATATATATATATATATATATATATATGACTTGAGATATTATATTACATGAGAGTGAAACATAGTTTATGAGATTTGGATAATTATTATTTGGCATTCTCTTAGTTGAAAAATATATTTGTGGTTTCCAATGTATATGTTATACAACTTGTTCAATTGTTACCTATAATTCAAACTTCCTTGTTGGAGTTTGGGTTTGTATGGTAGTAACCCCCGGTTTGTGTTGGGTTTTCCAGGCAAGAGTGTTACAAAAGGTACAGGTCTTTCATTTACATTGACATGAATGTTGGATATTGGGAACAAATTTTGAAAATAAATTTGAAAATAAATTTGAAAATTAAACTTTTCTAATAACTATTGACGTTGTTTACAGACATGTTCTTCAATAAAGATTGGCGATGATCAATTAATTTGTGTTAGATAGCAAAATTGGGATATCAAGATTTTGTTATTATTGGTAAGTATTGGGTTATTAGGATATTGGTATGTTATTAAAGATGACATGTGCTTATAGAGTACAATTGAATTTGATGTACATAATAAATTTTGAATATGAAGATAATGCTATTTATGCTAAGTAATAATGCTATTAATATTTGATATATCATTAAACCGTCAGGGATCTTAATTTAATTTGAGTTGGTTTGTGGGTTTGGGATATTTAGATTTTGCTGATATTGGTATTTGGTGATTGTGGGATATCATTGATAGCTTGCTTGTTTATAAAGAGGTCACAGTTACGGATTTTGAATAAATTGGTATTGGTAGCAAAAATGGTATATTCACCATACTAAATTTGGTGGGATTTTTTTCACGCTATGAAAATGGTAAATATATTAGTTTACTGGTGTGCCAATAGAGAAGTTATTTACATGTGTTTGCTTGGAGTGATTTTGGTTTGTATGGAAATGTGCTAACATTGCATAATAAGTCATGTTAAACATGTTGTTTGTGTATCGTAAATATGTCAGTTAGAGTTGCGTATGTGTGTAAAAATGCGGAGGTGTAATTGTAAGTAAAGAAATTTTGTGGGCTTCAGCTTATTTTGTTGTTGATGGTTCATATCAATAATGGAATAAGAGCTACTAACCTTAATGATGTTTCATAGTAATTATATAATTGATAGGTAGGGTTGTCAATTAAGCGAGCCAGCATTTGTGTTTTGCTCGGCTTCATCTCGACTCGAAACTCGACATTTGAATGCTCGAGCTCGAACTTGACTCAAACTTGAATCTTACGAGCCGAGCTTGAGCAAGGTCGTATTCGACCTCGACTCGACTCGGTTATAACTCGAACTCGACTCGATAAAATAATATAATAATATAAATTTTATAATAACAAAGAAGAGAGATAGTTGAGATGATAAGTATTCACCTTGATGTCTTTAAGGTTGTGGGTTCAATTCACAAAGTGAGGTATTTTTAACTTTAAATCGAGCTGGGTTCGACCGAGTTTCGAATTATTCGAGCTGAGTTCGAACACAAGTTGAGTTCGGCTCGCTTGCTCGATTAGCACCCCTATTGATAGGGTGTGTTATCATATTTCCTTTATTCTAGAACTCTTCACTCATTCCTCAGTATAATGTCTATATCCGATAAATAATTTAAAATACAATTTGTCTATGCTTATATATCATTGTTTAGTGTGCGTCAATCCCACCTAAAAATGAAAAACTCCAATTATCTGTACATAATTTTTTTGCAGCTCCATATTTGAATATGACTTTAATATATCTATTTTCCATACACTAATATATTTGATTTACGCTATTGTTTCAAATTTAATATGCCCAAGTATAGGAAAAAAATAATGACCAAGTATATAGAGAAAAAAATAATCGTAACTATAGAGAAAATTTTTTTCACAAATGCTGGAATAATTGTTTAGATAGTCGTATACGAAATTAGGAAAAATTAAATTTATCCTAATAAATCACCATTGGCAATTGTGAATAAATCACAGCTCAAAGTTTGTAAATTAGCTAGAGGAATGCACACTCGGGCCAAAGTTACAGCCATAGAGATGGAATTGGGTTGATGTGCCAAATCAAGCCTCCTCGGGGCAGATAAAATGGTTCCAATCAAACTGTGGACAGCTCAAGAACACTTCGAAAAAACTGGTTGACTCAAACCACACCCTTACAAAACCGAGTTAACACCTGCACCCCTTGACCCGGCACAATCTCCTCTTATCCTTTTGATGCATAATAATGCATTCACACCCAATTTTTGCTCAAAGATCATATCTAAAGACGACTCCAAAATATACCAACCAGCGAATCAACCCTTGCTAGCATTTGCTAAAAATAAGCCGATCAAAGCTTTGTTGTTGATCTTCTTCCTCCCTTATATATAATTTAACAAACCCAAGTTCAAGCTAAACTTTTGTAACTCTTCCAAAGGAGAAAAAAGCCAGGCTAGGTTAGCCTCTTACTTTGTTCTTGTGAAGTTGCTAACTATATATATAGCTAGCATATTTCTTTTGACATGTAGAAATATCATCTTCTATTTGATGTTCATACCATTGTTCCTTCCTTCATGTAGCTCATACTTTTGCACGTAAACCGAAGAGTATTAAGGAAGTAATCCACATTCTATTTTTCCATTGCATTGGTGCAGGAATAATATCACCATGAGGATGATCACAAGCATTGTTCTTTTGATTTATAGAAGTTCATCATCTTTCGTTTAATGTTCATCCCATTGTTCATTACTTCTTTCACGTAGTTACATGTGCATGCATGTTCATTCTTTTTCACGTGAACAGAAGTCATTGAAAAACTAAAATTTTCCAATGCAATGGTGCAGGAGTAATATACACAATGAGGATCGCAAGCATTGCTCAACTTTGTTTCTTCCTAGTCATTGGAGTATTGATCCAAAATGCATCACTGATATGTAAGCCACATTATTCATACCCATGATTGATTTTATTGACACAACTGATTTGAAGATTATATAACAACCCGAAACAGGATTTTCACAAAAATCAATTTTGATGATGAACAGCCATGGAATGCACATATGACAAATCGTTTGGTGTCAACTATGGCATATTGGGGGACAACCTGCCATGGGTAGGGGATGTCATAAAGCTCTACCAAAAGAATGGAATAAAGAAGATGAGGTTGTTTGAGCCACTCCAAGAGGTCCTCTACACACTCCGGGGCACAGGTATTGAAATCTCATTAGGGGTGAGGAATGACGATTTGGCGCTCCTTGCCGCCGACCCAGACTCCGCAAAGCAATGGGTACAGAACAATGTCCTAGCCTACAATGGCACCGACATCGCCTATGTGACCGTTGGCAACGAAATCGTCCCCGGCGCCGGCATGAACCTTGTGGACGCCATGACCAACATACACAACGCACTACTAGACGTTGGTCTGAGCAAGATCAAGGTAACCACTGTCATCCACCTTGAGACACTAGGAGTATCATACCCACCATCACAAGGGGCTTTTACACCGGCATCAAGCGGTTTGATGAAGCGTGTTGGTGCCTTCTTGCAAGCAGCAGGGTTCCCCATCATGGTGAATGTGTACCCTTACTTTGCCTATGCTGCACACCCAGATGTAATTAGCTTGGACTATGCATTGTGCAACCCTGCTGCACCACCTGTTAAGGATGGCAACTTGACCTACACATGCATGGTGGATGCCATGGTTGATGCCTCTTCTACTATGCCTTGGAGAAGGTTGGAGCTCCAAACTTGGGGCTTGTGATATCTGAGATTGGTTGGCCCAATGCTGGTAATGGAAATTTGACCACACCGGAGTTGGCTAGGACGCATAACAAGAACTTATTGAACCATGTTCTCAACAATGGTACCCCCAAGAGGCCTGGTTATGCACCATTAACCTACTTCTTTGCCATGTTCAATGAGAACAAGAAGCCTGCTGGTATTGAGCAGTATTGGGGTTTCTTCTATCCCAACGGAACGGCTGTCTATGATATCTTCAATTAGGCAATGTTATAATTTATGTAGGGCTGTTTTTTTACTTCAAGAATTTATGTAAAATGATATATAATATACCTATGCTATTTTTGTGGGTGGTTCATGGTATATTGTTCGAATTTGTATGAGATATTTAAGCCTTGTTCTCTTATATTCATTATATTTGAACTTAATGATATCATGCAAAGTTTTTACCTTTTTATTTTTTCCCTGTTTTTGATATCATTATAACAATCCGAGCCCAAGTATAAATGAATAGGCCTTCATCATAATGCGACTTTATTTATTTTTCTAGTCCACTTGATTCTACTGTTATATGAGTAAACCATGACTAGGATTATCATATTAACTTTTCACTGCATCAATGTAGTATTGTAACATTAATGCCAACCAGAATATTAGTAGAGACTCAGAATTAACAAGTGCATTTAGGTGTTTACTTTATTGGATTACAGGAGTGGAATTAGTGATGAATAATCAGGATATTTGAGGAGCCGTTTTAAATAAAAACACTGCAGTTGTGAAATTTGCTACCTAGAAATATAAAGGTTTATAAGTATGAAACAATAATGTGAGATTTATTTCAACTAATATCTGTGTCTACTCTCAATTAGACCTGCTTGCTGATGAGGTGCATTTGGATAGGTATATTGATGAATTATTCCTTGTGATTGAATAGCGAGTTAGGCTGCTTAGAGATCATAACTTCATCTCCACCCTTTATTTGAATAATTTTAATTATTATAGAATTAAATTCTAAACAAATGCATATCAATGAAATGTAATACCTAAAAGAATCAGGTTACAAATTTAAAGTATGATCCAAACAAAATAAGAATAATCATGAGTGAAGCTGTATGCATGGTACCGTTACTGTTCAACGAAACTTTGGGTGAAAAACACGAAAAAAATGATTTTTCTCCGCTCTTAAAACAAAACATAGAGAAACATCTCACTTTTTGCCATGTTTCACCACACTATCCTCACGGTTATTATAACCATGGAGAAAAAAATGTAATATTATTTCTAAGTCTGTAGATAAGCATGTGTAAATCCCTGAATATAATTATAATAATTAATTCAATTTAATAATGGATTTTGTTTATTTAATTATTTAAAATCCTTCTGGGTTACCCATGATAGTAGCCTGTGTTTTTTAATCCATTGGAGTTAGTTACTCCTTATTACTTGTTTATCAATTGCCTTTTTATTTTCATGCATATGAATGGTTCGTTATAAGTATGACTGTTTTGGATAGATCAAGCAGATGAGTCGTTGTTTTAAAGCTCATGCCTGGTTGCATTTTATGAATTGATGTGTATAAATAATACCTATTAGTTAATTATTGTGTAATTCCGGCAGGTTGGTCGTGTTAATATACCAACTAATATATGAGTTAATTAAAGTGAAAGGTAAATGTCATCAATTATCATTGTTTCTGAGAATCGGCAGTGTTCGGCACGCATTTTGGCTGCCGGTGATGCGCTGCCATCGCCGCACTGGCCGTGCATGCAGCGCTGGGTAGCAGCACCATGCAATATTATCATGGCTGATGCATTAACACGCTGGTTGCTTGATTTCAATATTGATTAATTCATGCATGAGTTTGTATTAAATGACATTGGGTCCTATTTTTGAGGTTTTTTTCTCAAAGATTTGTGAGTAGAAGTAATATATATCGATGTATGTGTACATATACATGGGGGCTGTACGTGCTGAAACGGAGAAGATCAACTAAAGAGGTAGCTATTTCTACAGTTTGGTTAATCAATAATTATAATATGGTATTATGGTGTATATAACATTCTATTGAGAAAAATCCCAAAAATTGGAGATCAACAACGGTGAACACAAATATAGGAAAAATATGAAACAGAGATTTAATGTGGAAAACTTTTTTTTCTATCGAGAGTCAAAAACCACAAAACAACAACGAACAATTCACTACTTCAATTAAAGATTGTAGTCATCAAACATATAGAGATGTACAAGAAGATTACTCACTCAACCTATACGATTGAGATTACAAGATTTATCTCTCTCAATACTCCATATAAGATTAAATTCATGAATAATATTTTCCCCTTTTTTTAATCTTTATATCTCTCTTCTCTTTTCTCTCCTCTTGTCTTGTTTTTCTTTGTTTGTTTTGTTTTCAGAATGAGGCAAATGAAACTCAATTTATAGAGAAACTTTAAGACCTTTCATCCTCTATGGAACAACAAACAGTCACCTTTGTTGGTATTCCGAGTGTGGCAATAGGCTACATATCATTAATATAATTACAAATATTAACAATCTCCTACTTGGAGTCTGATTGGAACATACCATTCCGATTCTTCCTCCACTTGTTTGTTGCATAAGTCCACTTGCTTGTTAGTGCAAGTTCACCAAAGTTGAGCAAAAGCTCAACTATTATCTGTAACACCCCGTTTCGGCTCACCCGTGAACCGACCCGGAAATGTCACCGGCGACCGAACCGTTCGTTAATCTACTAGATTCGGTTAAGCCGACCAGGATCTACTCTCGGCGTCTCAAGATGGAGATGCAAATATGAAATGCATGAATGAGAACGATTGGGTTCTAACGTGGTCCTACATGCATGCTGTGATGTACAAGCAAAAACAAGACAAAATAATAAATGAGAAACCAAAAGAAAATATATAATATTTTATGAAAATACGATAACACATAATAATCTACCATGACATTAAATCATTATCTCATTCATTTTTACCCGAGCCGAGTCTGAACTCCAAGGCTCCCTACTCATTCATATTTATCAGTTCGTTTCATAACAAGTAATTCATCAAGACAAAAACATTGTAATAATCATCCACACAGCATTAAACAACCATCATTATACATTACACGCGGCAGGTACATGTGTGCGCGGTTCCGTGCTGCTCCTCCGCAGTCCCGACAGCTTTCATCGCTCGCATTCCTCACCTACATATATATAGAAAAACCGTCAGTAACGAGTGTTACCGGCCCGGAAAATAACTAATATCAATCTGGCACAGGAGAGCAAACTCTCCTGTTGAATCAAAACCATATACTTCCTCAAGAACTCTCATCAGGGCACATACGGGAGCCGTCGCCGTCGGGCCGTCGCCCTCGGGTCGACAGCGTCCCCCTATCTTTCTCATTCTCATACCTTGGCCATTTCTCTATCGCTTCTCGCATCAAATTTCATTCCTTACCGCCCTCTGCACCTTCCATATTACTCCTGGCCTTGAGCACAAAGGCCGAGCACTCTCAGGCAGTCGCCTTCAGTACCCTTTGAACCACAAGTCTAGACATGCGCTGCATTGCAGTACCCGTAAACCTCCACACTTCTCCGGGTTTGAGGAACTCAAAGGTGGAGTTGTCCGGATCCTTCGGGAACGAAGTGGGTTCTCCCCAGCTCCAGAGCCCGCTCTTCCGGGCACACGCCCTATCTGAAGACGTGGCCGCAAGTAACCCTCATTCCATCTCTCACCGAAAACACGAAAACTATACATATATATAGGCCTGGGTTGGGATTTATACAATAGGCCCGAAGGCATCGTGAGCTGGATCTGAAGTTCGAAAACAAACTCGAGGGATCTCATCCTCGAGGGTTATTAATCCGAAATAAAACTGTTGGCTAAATGGCCCGAGTTAAGTGGGATCCGATAAAACGCCACTTAACTCGTCCTGCACATGATAAATCAAATATACAATAGAGTAGCGTAAAACAGAGAACGAGTCCTAAACGGACCTGGTAGAAGCTCCAAACGGGTCCACGCGCCTAGGCGGCGAGCTCCTACACCGTACCTACACAATCAAGCTAAATACTAACGCCCGCATGATGAATCACACATCCTATAGCATGCACACACAATCAACACAATCACGCATCAATCAACACACATCAACCTATATCAATTCTAGCAAGTCTACTTAGGCTAGTTTGCATTAGATCATGATCATTACCTAATAACCCTAATTAGTTTCATAACTTCTATTTTTAACACCACACAATTCCACAAATTTCATATTTTATTCTAAATCAAATCCACATTTATATAAGTAATTACAATGCACAATTCATCAATCATAGCATGCAAATTCTAATAATCAATACTTTCAATTAATTAAGTTAAAATAAATTATACCTCGCGTCGTCGAAAATCGGCGACGGCTAGGGTTTCCGTTTCGCGGCTCGAAACTCGAATTCGGCACCTAGCGGCGTCCGAAGTCCGATCAGATTGGACTGGGTGCGTTCGGCGGATGATCCGGCGAATTTCCCACGAATCCAATTTTCCGGCAGTTCCGGCGGTTTTCCGGCGAGTGTCGGCGGTTTTCCGGCGGATTCCGACGGTTTTCCGGCGATGATTCGGGACGGGGCAATCAGGGGGTCTATCGGCACCAGCTCGACGAGCTCGGTCCAATGGTGGTGTCAAACAGGGTAGCCGAGGCGGCGATGGCCGTCGACGGCGGCGTCGAAAATGGGCGGCGGCGGCGGTGTGCTCCGATCGGGGCTCCGGCCGGCCTCGACGGCGGTCGGGAGGATGGGGGAAACGTCGGCAACGGCGAGGGGGTGCTCGTCAGGGTCACACCGGCGGCGGAGCGGCCCGGACGGCGGCGGAATCCGGCCCGAAGTGGCGGCGGCCGAGGTGGTTTCGTGGGGCGATTCCGGCGTCGTGGCGGCGAGACGGTGGCCGGGGTGGGTCGTGGCGGCACGGCGACGGCACGACGGGGCGGGGCGGCGTCGATCGGCGGCAGCACGGCGTCGGCAGCGGCGGCGGCGGCAACACACAATGACGGCGGCGCGGCTAGGGTTTGGACGGGGAAGATGTCGGGAGGGAGAAAAACATGGCTAGTGGCAAACTCGTAATTTAGTATTGACTCGATTCCGACTCGAGTCAAAATAATAACTAGTTCGTAATAAATTCTAAAAAAATCTAGAAAAATATGGAAAAATTCTATAAAATAAAACAAACACAACAACATCCAAATGACATGCTCTATAACTAATAACCCACCCGAATATAATCAAACGCGTCCTAATGCGTTATTCGGCCCTAAAACTATATTCTACGATCAAACATAAAAATAACAATCAATACTGCATACCTCCATATACTCTGATAACCCATTTTTCATCATCTTTTAGGCGTTATCATCGTACATTTGAGCATACATGACCCTCATCGCTCATAACTCACAGCTGGCCTCAACTCAGCTCGCGGTCCATGAAGCTGACTCGACTCGAACCGACGGTTGAACCGACTGGTTCACTCCCGTAAAACTCTGGCTCGAGTCATGGGTTTTACATTGTCCCTCCATTGGTTTGGTGAACATGTCCGCCGAATTCTTTTTCCATCTATCTTCTCCCACTTCAGTTTACCTTCTTCGAACAAAGATCTACTAAAATGATACCTTAACTGAATATGTTTGGTCCTAGAATAAAATGCCGAGTTCTTAGCTAAATGGATTGCACTTTGACTATCACTGTGCAACTTGCAATCAACCCCATTAAAACCTAACTCATTCATTAAAGTTTTAATCCAAATATACTCTTTGCTAGCTTATGTAGCAGCCACATATTTAGCCTCAGTTGAAGATAGAGTAACTATCTATTGCAATTTGGAAAATCAGCTCACTGTGGTTCCACCAATTGTAAAGATATATCCAGATGTACTCCAGCTATTGTCTCTATTTTCAGCATAGTTTGAGTCCACATAACCTTGCACATCAATATTATCACCCCCAAAACACAAACAGTAATTAGATGTTCCTTTCAAGTCCCTGAACATCCATTTCACTGCCTTTCAGTGTTCTTTCTACTCCCACTATATGTGCAATATCTAGTGTTGTACTCACCATAGCATACATAAGACTTCCAATAGCTGAAGCATAAGACATCATTTTCATGTGAGCTTTATCCTCCTCACTCTTAGCACTTTGTTCTTTTGACAATTGGAAATTACTACCTAAAGTAGTAGTCACTGGCTTAGATTCATTCATGTTGAATCTCTCAAGAACTTTCTTCACATACCCTTCTTGAGATAACCACAACTTCTTGCTCTTCTTGTTTCTGGTAATTTGCATCTCAAGAAGTTGTTTTGCTTCACCCAAGTCCTTCATGGAAAAACTCTTGGCTAACCTCATTTTGAGATTAATAATTTTCTCCATACAAGTCCCTGCAGCAAACATGTCATCTACATACAAAGTTAAAATAACGTAATTGTCATTATTAAACTTTTGTAGATATACACATTGGTCTGAATTGCTCCTAGCAAATCCATTATCTAACATAAACTTGTCAAATTTCAAATACCACTGTCTTGGTGCTTGTTTGAGTCCATATAGACTCCTCTTCAATTTGCACACCATATTTTCTTTACCTTTGACTTCAAATCCTTTTGGCTGTTCTATATAGATCTCCTCCTCCAAATCACCATGAAGGAAAACTGTATTTACGTCAAGTTGTTCTAAATACAACCCCTTTACAGCCACAATACTATAAAATAATTCTAATAGAAGTCATTTTTACAACAGGTGCAAATATATTATGAAAATCAATTCCTTTTCTTTGACCAAAACCTTTTGCCACAAGTCTTGCCTTATACCTTTGTACACCACTGGTTTCAGACTTGATCCAATAAATCCACTTGTTTTGTAGAACCCTCCTTTTTGTGGCAACTTCACCAACTCCCATGTATGATTCTTCTCCAATGATAACATCTCATCCTTCATGGCCAACTCCCACTTAAGATGAGCTTTGTCACTCATGGCTTCATCATAGGACTCTGGTTCTCCTGCATCAGTATACAAAACATGTTGTATAATTAAATTTAATTTCTGAGTAGGCTTTCATGACCCTTGTGCTCCTCCTTGGTTCTGGAGCAACAACTGTCTCTTGTGGTGGCTCTTAGTCATCAATTTCAACTTATGCATCAGAATATTCAGAATCTGATTCATCACCATTTGGTTGATTAGCCTGTGACTCACCTTCTTGTTCGGTCTTCTTAGAAGATAATTGTTCCTCATCACTTAGAACAAATCCTTGATTTTCAGCACTTGGTATCTCTTCATCTATCTCATCAAGCTCCATATACTCTTTTCCTTTTGACTCCTCACTCTTTTCTTCTTTCATGTCTTTGTACATGCACTCTTCATTGAATACAACATCCCGACTTCAAAACACCTTGTTATTCTCGAAATCCCACATCCGGTAACCATACTCGTCACCTCCATATCTAAGTAATACACATTTGAGGGACTTTTCATCAAGCTTCTTTTCTTGATTCCCTGTCAACATGTGCATATGCAATACAACTAAAGACCTTAAGAAAAGAGTAGTCAACTTTCTTACCAGTCCATACCTCTTCCGATATTTTCCATCTAAAATGCTTAATGGACTTCGGTTTATAAGATAGACAGTTGTATCTACACTGGCATCCCAAAGATGCAAAGGGAGCCCAACATGAACCCTCATGCTTCTTGCTCGCTCTAAGATGGTCCTATTCATTCTTTCTGCCACCTCATTCTATTGTGATGTCCTTGGCACTGTCTTGATCCTTCTAATTCCCTACTTTTCACAATATGAGTCAAACTCCTTATTACAATATTCTCCGCCATTATCTGGCAGAAGACATTTCAATCTCAAACCTGTTTCATTCTCAACTCGGGCTTTCCATATCTTGAAAATGCTAAAGACTTCTGATTTTTCTTAATAGTGTAGATTCATGTCTTCCTACTAAAATCATCAATGAAGGTAACAAAATATAAATCACCTCCAAAAGATTTACCATGGGCTGGCCCCCAAACATATGTATGAACCAACTCCAACCTTTTGATTTCATTTCTCACTCATCCTTTGTAAAGCTGACCCATTTCTATTTACCTAAAACACAGTCTTCACAAAAACCAAAGTTAGAATCAATTATACCTGTCAAAACCTTCCTAGAATGTAAGATCCTCATCCCACTCTCGCTCAAGTGACCAAGCCTTCTATGCCATAACGTTGTTATGTCATCCTTCTCAACGGCCAAAGAAACAAACGGAGCTACCTTGGTAGACAATGGGGAAAGTGTGCCCACAAGCCTTCCCCTTGATCACCACCAATGCTCCCTTGCCAATCTTCCACTGATTGTTTTTGAATGTGATCCTATAGCCCTCTTGATATAGCTTGTTAACAGATATAAGATTCTTCTTTAATTCAGGTATATACCTGACGTCCTTGAGAATAAATTTATCTTCACCATGCATCTTCAAATGAATTTCTCCCTTACCTTCAATTTTGCACTTCTGACCATTGCCAATCAGTTACATATCCAAATTCACTCTTGACAAAATCACAAAACCATTCTTTGTAAGAAATACAATGAAATGAAGCACCTGAATCAATATACCATGTATATATGTTGTAATCATCATGAGCAGATAAACAAAATTTCGTTTCATGACCATCAACAACATTAGCTATATTCTTGACTCGCTCGAGACAATCCTTCTTTACATACCCTTCTTTGTCACAAATCCAACAAGTAGACTTACCCTTGAATTTTCCTTTGGATTTAGAGATCCATCGGTTCTTCGGACCTCTACTTTGACCTCTTCCTCTTTCCTTTACCCTTGCTTTTGTCCACTGACAATGCTGTACCCAAGATGGACGGTGTGCTATCTACCATGCTCCTCTTCATCATCTCCTACTTCAAGATTGCACCTAGAACTTCATCAAACTTTAGTTGTTCTTTTGATGCATTACTCATAGATGTAATTACCGTATCCCAACTCTCCAGCAAAGAGCACATGAACATTAAAGATTTAATATCTTCACTAAAGGTCATCTCCACAAATTCAAGTTGTGCCCAAATTTTATTGAAATCTTTCAAATGTTTAGCAATAAATTTACCTTTGGGCATCTTTAAAGAGACAAGCTTCCTCTACAAAAATAACCTGTTAGGGGCTAATGACTTCACATAAATACTAGCTAATGCCTCCATCAACCCTTTGACGGTTGTCTGTTTGGAGACATTAAATGCCATTGACTGTGCTAAATACAATCGAACAATAGCTAAGGCTCGCCTATCCAACAAGGCCCACTCCTCGGCTGACATCGCTTCTAGCTTGGTACCTACGAGCAGTTGATGTAGTTGCTTTTGTATAGATGATCCTCAATCTACATCCTCCACCATTGATAATTTGTTCCATCAAATTTCTTAATTTTTCCAATCTTGGAAGTGTCCGCCATGACTCCCACTCAAATCAAGATCCGATTGAATGAAAGTTCCCACAGACAGCGCCGATTGTTGAGAACAATCCCCAAAAATTGGAGATCAACAACAACGAACGCAAGTATGGGAAAAATATTCCTGAGAAATAAGATAAAACAAAACCATAAAATTGAGATTTAACATGGAAAACTCTCTTTCTATCGAGAGTCAAAAACCACGGGACAACAACGAGCAATTCACTACTTCGACCAAAGATTATAGTCATCAAACATATAGAGATGTATAAGAAGATTACTCACTCAACTTATACCATTGAGATTACAAGATTTCTTCTCTCAATACTTCGTAAAGATTAAACTCGTGAATAATATTTTTCCCTCTTTTTATCTCTATATCTCTTCTCTTTTTATCTCCTCTTGTATTGTCTTTCTTTGTTTGTTTTATTTTCAGAATGAGGCAAATGAAGCTCAATTTATACCCTTCATCCTCCATGGAACAACAAACAGTCATCTTTGTTGGTATTCCGAGTTTCCTTTTGTATTTTGAGTATGACAATGAGCTATATATCATTAATATAATTACAAATATTAACACATTCGTGGATAGATATGGATGGTTAGAGCTTATACCTATTTAGTTATCTCTAAATAATCCTTATTAATCACGTTAACATGTAAATTTAATTAGAATTAATGATAATAAATTTTTTCATTGAGTTTTATTCTATTGAATCAATTTGGTGACTGGGATTACATGTGTTAATGAATTAATTATGTAAATATAATTAGTTGTGTCACATTATTGTCGGATCTAAGTGACTGATTAAATTATATATAATTGTTTAATAATGGAAAACTTTAGATTCTAATTAATTATTGGTTAAATTGGTTAAATGATTTGAGTATCAAGTTACTTTTTGGTGGGTTCTCTGTTATTAATAATTAGGTAAATACATCCCCAATTCATGTATTATTATCCCTTATTTATGCAAGTGAATTTATATGATTATATTCTCATGTCCGTGATAATTAATAAATAATTGTTTAAGGTGGGTACAAATAAATAACAATAACGATTATTTTCTTGATGCAGTGACTATTGTGGTTTTGGATGATTAATATGTGTAGATTATCTCATTCATTATCATGACATGCATTCTCTTTCCACTTAGTTTAAATCTTTGACATAGCACTCCTTGTTTAGACTAGGGCACTGTGTATTCTACCCATCATTAGCTATCAAGGTCAATATAATGACTTAAAATGTTGTATATTTCTATTTGACGGCCTTGGTTGGCCTGAATTCAGATTCGACTACTATACACCGAACGCAACCGAGGTTTAGGAATTTGCTCAGTTCAACCTGGGGCAGTACTTTTAAAATTATTTAAAAAATAAAATACCTGTCACCATGCTGAAAGTAATATAGTGCAATGATACAAGACGACTTATTATATATTTGTGATACAGAGAGAGTGAGACAATGATAAATATTAGTAACTATAGGCTGTGGGTCACGTAACGTATATGCGCATATATGAGATTGTAGCTGGATGGGGCGGCCAACCCTCCCACCATATTTGAAACTTGGAATAGGCTCATAATTAATAAAAGATTTGATTAATAATATTTTAGAATATATTAACTTATTTTTTGTAATTATACGACTTAATATTTTTTACCATTAATGCAAAATTGCCTCCACAAATAAGAGCATGGACGAATGTTTTAGAGTAGGGAACAACTGGAGGACTCTATTATTAGACTCTTAAATTTTGTTACTTTAATTATATTTCTAGTATGTTTGGATGGCAGTAGGGTTTCCGTTCATTTCTTAAGTCTTAGTTGATTCCGAGCATTGATTATCTTATTATTTACTTCATGAAATGACTTAAAATTTGAATCTTAATTAATTATTTGTATGTGGCTTTATGTATGATGTTAATACATTAATTTATGACACTTAATTTTATATTGTAACATTTGACCTGTGGTTCAAAATAGGCAAGTCGTTACACCGTGTAGTAATTTTCTTACTTTTCTCCATGCATAAAACTGTGGAGAAACTTTTCATCACCTACTTTTTATCACCCTACTCTTCACCACGATTTTATAGTGCATTTTAAGTTTATTAAACCGTGGAAAAAACTAAAATTTTTTGTCATGGAACCCATAAATCGCAAATAACTTTATAAAAAATTGAAGAGGATTTGTTTTTAGAAAGTGAAAATGGTGCTTTTGTCAATTTTTCCACTTGACAGCTTGAAGAGAGAGTATTAGAAGAATCTGATTTTACGAATAATAATTTATGTTTTTGCAAAAAATTTAATAATGGGAGATGCACAATGTCCAAGTCTATATAGTGCCATGTATATTCAGTTATTGTCTTCTAGGTATGTTTGACAAATGCGTAATTTGTTTTATTTAATCCAACGCATGTAAACTCCCTTGTCTACAGCTTGTTGCAACTACTCTTCCAGTTCATCTGTGCCTAATAATAACTAAGAAGAAATTAAATTCAACTACAATCTTGGTCTGATGTGAATAGGTTGATAGACAATAAGTTCTTTTGAAGAGTTGTAACATGCAGGACATTTTAAAAGTTACTGATATCCTATTCTATATTTACCTTAACAATACCAATATGAACAATGTCTAATAATTTTCCATCTCCAATGTGAAAGCAAAATATGAACTTTGTTAAAAAAATGAACTTTATCTTCAGCCACCATAAAAATGAACTTTATCTTCAGCCACCATGACTGCTTATGCACCAAAATTAAAAAGTCCCAAAATATAAAATCTGAACGACAGCAAGTACTAGAAGTTCCGTTGGCTGATATGCAAAATTAAATCGATTACAATACTTCAAAGCAATGTGACCATGGTGGCTGGATTTATGGCTGGATTTCCTTGGTCCTCACTAGAACTTTGTATGTGCTTGTTTTATGGCTGGATTTCCTTGGTCTTCAATTTGACAATTCACAACAATATTTCGCTTAGCATTCTATAAGAAGATGTTGCATGAATCATATCATGGGATCCATTAACATTTTTAGAGTTCATAAAGCCATAATCTGCACTTACTGGCATCATCGTTGTTTTAGTAGATAAGACAATGCATTTATTTGGATCCTCCAGAGTGCAGAACATTTATAAATCATGTATTAAAAGTTGAATAACCTTTTGGCAAACAAAAAATCTAAATTCCTATTTTCATTTGAGTTCACAGATTGTACATTGAACTAAATTTTGTTTTTGACATTTCTTTGACACTGATCGATGAAATCAACATGTAGAATTTTAATAAATTGCAAATTCGGTTGTTATAACAAGATTCTTGTTTCGTTCTTGTCCAGCGTGGACTCTATTTCAACAAATAATGGAGTGATAGTTTTTCCAAGTATAGCAACATAGAAATGGATGATAGTATATCCTCTCGAAGCCTATTTAATAGTCAAAATGATTTGAAAGAGTACTTAATAGGTTTTTTTATTACATTAATTTTATTACATAAGTTCTTGAGTTTGTGCGAGAACTCATTTAAAGAACATAAATCTCTATTCTTGACAATTGTAATTGCGATTGCAATGTGGATTATCTTCTGGGAGAGGATTGTATAAAACCATCTTTTAGAGCTTTCCATACTTCTATAAAAGTAGCTAACATAATTACATATAGAAAGAACCTCTCAACAAGGTATACAATCTTTTCCAAGATTCATAATTTGGATTCAATTTAATACTAAACAATGTTATTAACAATGAGAAGAAAAACCGTTAAGTTGGCTGATATGGTTCGCAAATGAGAATGGTTATGAATAGAATAATGGTGAATTGGAATGTAGAAAATACTTATGAACGTTTGTAACACCCCATTTTTTGTTCTGAGGGCGGATTGAAGTGTGATGTTATAATTTAGAAGCTATTCATTGGACTACTAACGTATAATTCTCATGAAAGTTGATCTCAAAGAGGCTTAAGACAAACAACCTTAGTGGATTTCATATCATGCATGTTGATTCATTTTACCATAAAAAACTCTTAAATTTAAAACTCCTAGTATGAGCACTCCAAGCCATGAGAGAGGCAACACCTTCTTGTGACTAGGAAGGTAGCTTTACATATATAGATAATCGCTCCGAACTACAGAAAAGGCGCACCTCTGCTATAGTTAAGAGGTTCGATGTTGTGGCATGTTCAAATTCTTATATTTAGTTTAAGTGATTAGATTAAATCTTATTACTTAATGCATATAATTTACATCAACGCAAATACTGGGTCATGGTTACCAATTCCACGTACCCACAAGCAAAGTTTAAACACATAGGGCATCATCAAGTGCGAGAGCATGATGCCCTCATACTAACTCTTCATGTAGATATTCACGAGGAATGAACTATACACTCTTCCAACCACGTTTCTTCAACTCACAAGTAGCTGCAACAAATAAGTTTCACTTACCTTGTATGCTGATTGTCATATTCTGGGACTTTGAAGTTTACACACTTTGCAAACAATTGTTAGAGTTCCCCAAAGTTACTACCTTACACAACAATAATAATAATGATAATAATAATAATAATAATAATAATAATAATAATAATAATAAACCCTAAGGCACATACGATCACTTAATCACAACCATAAAAGAATATTAGTGTAATTCATACTAACCATACATTGCTCTTATATTTGTAAAACTGTAAACCCTCGTATACTTATAATAGGCTTAGTAAGGGACTTGTGTAAGATGCTTTATATTGCTTTGCTTTCAAAAATCATCCAAGGATCTCAGCCCTAAAGTTTTATTAAGCCATGGAAAACTCAGCTAAATAGCCTGAAATCAAAGGGATCCGATAAAATGGCGCTAACGCCATCCTATGTGTAAATCGTAATTAGAACTCGACACTCAAGGAGACAAATATAGATGAAGCAAAAGAGTACTATAGACTTGGATGAGTGTAGCTCTGTATCCTAAATCAGTGAACTCACTCTACTTATCCTAACAAAAGATGAAATGCAATTCATACTTAAATCGTATCGATATGCAAAATGAGGCAAAACTTTAACGTATGCATGTCCCAAACAGACTTAATTAACTTAATTATTATGTTTAATTAAGTATTAAACCTCATTAGGTAACTTGATTAGAGTTTATAGTTACAATTACACTTAGTAGAAAAGTTCCATACTTAGGGTTTCATCGAATAAACTTAACCGGATGATTTTTTGGAGGGGTCAACGGTATTATAATGGGCTAAAATTTGGAAGGGTGGGCCCTGTCATGCTAAGGGTAAGACACAAAAATTATCAATGGCTGGCCCATGGGTTAATATGGTAGACGAGGCCCACTAACGTTGGGTAAGGTTCTAGGAATAATGTTTCTAAGCAGTAAACAAATTTTCCTAAGGCTCATTCATGGGCTTGGAGACTCCACATAGGCCTGGTCAAAGGGAAGAGTTACCCAACACCATTAGCTTGAATCATACAATATTTCAGGTCCAAAATCTAAGTATTTGGGCCTGAGTGGACTCGAGAATTGAACACATTGGCTAGGGTAATTCTAGAGCTGACTGGACCTATATAGTTTAGGAAATTTCTACCGCAAAATCTACTTAGCCATTGTCTCCAAAATTTTAAAGTGATGTTTATGGGACAAAACCTAAAGTCTGAGTAAAATTTCATATAATTTCACCACCAAACAACTAGGCTATAGAATTTCATATCTGAAGTCAAAGAACTAGAGTTTCACCTTACATTCATATACACTCTTAAAAACCGGGTTGACTAACCACTTAAATAATTTATAATAAAACCCAAAACTTATATATTTTTATTAGACACTTAAGTGAGTCCTTATATAATTATTACATAGTTTAATAAAATCTTTTAGTAAGCTCAATAAGTAGCATAAACTTAGAGCATGACATAATATAGTATCAACATATTAAGCACACAAATAGTATCAACATGTTTGAAGTTGTATTTAAGGGTTTTGTTCAAGCTCTTAATTATGCTATTTTAGCATGAAATAGCTAACATCCTAAAATACAAATATATAAAATATTTCATTCAAATACAACTTAAAACAAGGTGCAAAAATTGGGGAAATTGATGGTAAGCTACCTCTTATTCAAATAGTAAAGCCACCACCTTTCGACAATTATGGCACCCATACATGGTTACATAGGCCAAATCACACAAAACAAGCCTCATGAAACTTTTATATCTACCTCTTATGAACATGTCAAAGTACAAATTATTCAAAAACATGGCCTATAGCATGAGATATAAAATATCTACCAAAACAGTCCATAACCCTAAGCAGAAAATCTTGCAAAAATCATAACTATTTTTATAAGTATGCAAATGACATGTTCGGAAGCCAAACTAATCCTAACAAGCAAATACCAAAGCCTCTGCCAAACCGGACCATGAACATCCATTGGCTAAACATGCGGGTTAGAGGTGGATTGAGCTTAACTGCACACAAGGTTGGGTCATGCAATTGAGCGCAAGGGCGCTTGCTCAATGCCTTTATGTCAATGGCAAAAGGGAGGGAAAATTTTAATGTGGGTATAAGGACTCTAGTACAGTGCCTTTGCAGCCATACTTGAACTGGAAAACCATAAACAAGTTGAGCCCAAAGGCGATGGTAGGGCACCATTGCGCTAAGTGTAGAGTGCTCACACTTAGGGTCCGCACCCTATAGCAGTTAGAATGACCTCGAAAATTGTGTCACAAGTCCTGTAGGGGCTAGATAGTCCAAAAGGGGTATGAAATGTACATCAATCAAATTAGACTCACAAGGAACTCTATCCTAACGTCTAACTACACCTGACACTACTGGACTAAAAATCAAATGGTTGGGCACGTAGCGTCAAAATGAGGGTAGCAAACTCTGATGGAGCATAGGGTTGGGCAAACATACATCGTACCATACCCATACTTTAGTAAGACGGGCTGGACCCAACCAACCCGATCCGGGTTATGATCGAACCAACACTAAAACCACCGGGGGGACAACCAAGGTTTTACACTCTAATTGAATGAAAAGATATATTATAATAATTTGAACTATTTTGATTATTTTTATATTTTGATTGGTAGAATCTCTTACTTTTCATCCGGATGACTTTTGGGTCCCCTTTTATTAATAATAGGCAAGATGTATTACCATGCACAACCAATATTTGATAAAGACTCAATTTTATAGATAACCATGAGATAACATTATATATAATAATTTGGAATCTTAGAGATAGATAGTAAATTTAAAGATAGATTTTAATTAAGTGAAGAGATAAACAATAACAGTTTAATTGATTTATTTTTATTTTGTTGTGTTTGGATTGGTTGAGTATAAGAGTAAATTGGCCCTAGCTTGGATAGCTTGAGATATCAACTTGTTAAGCACTTAGAAGATAAACACACCTAACCGCATTATTCGTGTCTTCCGCACGTCCTAAATCATGAAGGGAATAAACATATCTTAGGTACTTTTCATGCATTGCTACTATGCCATTTCTATTGTTAATATCCATAATCTAAATTACAAATTCATCTAATCTCTAACATGTTTGTTTTTACAAGAATAGCTATGCTAAACCGAGAATAGATTTTCGTAGATCTGTCCCCCACATTTTTTGGGATAAAGTGAAAGTTAGAAGAAAGAAAGATAAGTTTGCATGCTGTAAAATAGTGTACTCTGCGAAACGGCAGAGGCCTGGTTGTTTCGGATCACAATAGGGAAATGAAAGACTTATCTTTTCATCCACACAAATTGGGCAAAATTCTTCTTTTTTAGTGATATGAAATTGAATCACAATCTGGTCAAAGCCTCTAAATATACACTTGCCATCAATTCATATCAACAAACTTACAGTTCTAGTCAAGTTCTCTTCGTTTAAATATAGCTGCATCCAAGATAAATTTAAAACCCGCTAACCCTTCACAACCATAATTCTTCCACAGGAAGACCCAACAAGGTTTTGCTTCAATCTCTTTGATTTCATCTGCGGTTTTTTCGCTTCAAGAAAAATCATGGTTTTGCTATGCTTCTATTGTAGTTGTTTAGGTTTGGCGCTAATTCTCCACCATGAGGACCACTACCATAACCCAACTTTGTGCCTTTCTCATCATTGGAGTGTTAGCTCAAAAAGCAGCATTGACATGTAAGATTGCGTCATAAATTAATTTGTGGGTGGGAAGCTCATATAATTTTAAGATTTCATTGATGAGTAATTCTCATTTTTGTGTGTGGAACACATTGATGGGTAATTCTCATTTTTGTGTGGAACAGGCTTGGCATGCTCGGAACACAATATGACCGATTTCGGCATCTGCTACGGCACACTAGGGAACAACCTGCCAACTGTAGTCGAAGTCATAGAACTCTATCAAACAAATGGGATCAAGAAGATCAGACTATTTGATCCAATGCACACAGTGCTTGAGGCACTGAGTGACACAGACATTGAGATAGCCCTGGGAGTCAAGAACGAGGATTTGGCCCTAATTGCCTCTGACTCCGACGCTGCCGCTGGCTGGGTAAGGGACAACATCCTCGCCTTCCCTAAGGCGAAAATCGCCTACATATCCGTCGGGAACGAGGTCGTCCCCTTCGCCGGAATGAACATCGTCTACGCCATGATGAACATCCACGGTGCACTGGTCGCGGCAGGCCTTCCGGACATCAAAGTGACGACGGTCGTGCACCTCGAGATCCTAGGGGTGTCATACCCGCCATCCCAAGGGTCATTCACAAATGGGTCGACGCCATTGATGAAACACATCTTGTCCTTCTTGAACTGCACAGGCTTCCCTCTCATGGTGAATGTGTACCCTTACTTCGCCTATGCTGCCAACTCTGATAAGGTCAACTTGGAATATGCATTGTGTGCACCCAGGTGCACCTGTTGTGAATGATGGTGACCTTGGTATATCCATGCATGATTGATGCAATGGTGGATGCCTTCAACTCTGCCATGGAGAAGCTTGGGCATGCCAACGTTTTTACTGTGATATCAGAGATAGGTTGGCCTAATGCGGGGAATGGAAACTTCACCACACCAGAATTGGCTAAGCAGCACAATGTGAATACATTGGAGCATGTTATCCACAATGGAACCCCCAAGAGACCAGACTATATCATGCCCACCTTCTTCTTCGCCATGTTCAACGAGAATCTCAAGCCTTCTGGTATTGAGCAGTACTGGGGATTCTTCTATCCCAACAAAACACCTGTCTACAAGTTCTTCAATAATTAGAGGAGTTTCTGGCTTCGTTGTTAGTCATGTCAAACGAGACATATATGCCCTCTGTATTATGATGTATTGTTGCTAGTGATGTGGGGTGTGTTGGCATTAGGTTCAAGGCAACTTACTTTATTCTTTTTTTATTCAATGTCCTTCCAAGGTACTGAATTAATTTTCAACGCAATTTAACACTCATGTTTTTAAAAGTTGATTTTCCGTAATATTTTTCCTTTCAACAATCAATACAAAGATTGGAAAAATTCCGCTAAGATCTTTAATTGAGACTAACCATTTGGTTAGCATGAAAGTAATGAAAAAATTTATGGAATCTATATATGATAGTTTATTAAAAAATACATTGATCTTTCACTCAAAAGTCATCCATTTTAGAGTATTTTGTGAATGAGATACAAATGACTTCTACCAAGTGGTACCCCATGGAAATTTCATCACAACAAATTTTTTTATGAAAAACACAAGAAAAAAGAGTAATATTTGTGTGAAGAGATTTTAAACCTCTCATTTACGTACATCATATCTAACTATTTGTTAATTACAAATAAAAGTATGTTTAGTTGTCCTAAAATTGTACAAAAGAAATATAAAATTTGAATATTAAAAATTTTTTTGTGTTTGGATGTTCAAAAATTTAGTCAAAGAAAATTATATTTTCATTTAAAACAAGTCTATGTAAAAATTTTATAAAGTAGTATATCTTGTAAAAAATAAAAGAAATTAGGAGAAAATTTAGAAGAGGCACATGAAAATAAAATATTTCATTTACATCTTATTTTCCTACTATCCAGGTAAGACAAATCTCTAAAATATCATGTCATTTCATTTCATTGTATTTATATTTCTTATAATTTTTTTATTTACACTATTTTTATGCCAACCAAATAGACCTTGAGAAAATTTAATATATTTTACATCTTTTTTATGCCAATCAAACTAACCTAAGTTTGTTCTTCAATGACAAATGTTTTAACAGCTATAAGACATGCGAACGCATAAAATCTGCTAATTTATTTTTGTCACAAACACATCATGATACCATTTTACCTTAGAAAAAACTATGATCTAATCAAATTAAGTGGGCAAGTGCCATTTTTTTATACTATAATTGTGAAAGTAAATAAAGGATCAAACATGTATAAATGATCTAAAATCAGTTGAATTAATGCACTCATTCTTTTACATAACTTGTTCAAAGCACTGTATATTATAGCCAAGTAGAATTCCAATTCAATAGCTTTTGTTGTAACAAACTTAAATAAATAAGATGATGAATCTATCATATATACAACATTAACGAAAAAGATTGAAAACCATCAATATAATACATATAATGAAATTTGGGACCTGTGCGGGCGGCCATGTAATGAAAAGAACAGTGTCTGTAATTTAATTTGTGAGAATTAATGACAATATTGTGTCTCCACAAGCTGGTGGGGATTTTTTAACACTTCATTTTTTTAAAAGAATGAAAACATTTGGTTTATTAAACTTTAGTTACTATTTTGTATTGAACACATTGTTCATTTAAAAGACAAATATGCATGGTTTAAGGTTTAGAAAAGTAATCAAACGTTGTGAGGTCTTCAAACCAATATGGACGTTGGCGGGGTAAAACCCAATGAGCAACTAGATATCCTTGAGCAATAACATTCATTTATTATTAAAATTTTAAAATTGCCATTGGTGAAATTTAATAATGAATGATTTACTTACACTTAATTGGCTCTTACAATTATATTGACTGGAAAACCTAATAGCAATTTGCCACTCTAGGGCTTAAGAAATGTATATAACTAAATCACCCGGTGTCTTCAATATTTGCACATTCAGAAATATTTCTAAACATAAATTATCCAATCTTTATTCTGTTCTTATTTATGCAAACTACAATATTTACATTTAAGGATGTTGACGCGATATTAGGAAGTGATTGAATATTAGCCACGACAATATCATAATTAGTAGCGCCAAAACATGATTACTTATTATGACCATTTTCAACTCATAGGGCTAAACGTTGCACTCTACTAATAGTGCTAACCCTACTAATCGGGCATGTGTGCGAGATTATAAAGTTGCACGGTAAAATTAAATTTTAAAATGGAGTGTCACTTGATTAGGACCTTGGGACCATAATTTTAAATACTCTATTTTACCACCCAATCGTATCCAGTATAACACTTACCACTTTAAATTCTGTATGATTTACACTTTTGTATCATTTTAATCGGTACCTAATTTTTTAGTATGAAATTTTCACAAAATTCAATTTTTTGTTGAAAATTATGGTATTTTAATTGATATTTAATAAAATAGATATAATACATTTTTAATATTTAATAAAATATTTTATTTATGATTTTAAAGCATATTTCAACACAGACCCAATTCAACTAAATATACCCATACTATCTAAAATCTTGTCATGTCATTAATACTATATTTAAAACTGTAGTTGGGAGTCTGGGACATTATACCTTCCATTCCAACATGCCCAATAAGTATGATAAGCATGACATATTTTAGTTCATAATTTCCGAAAAATAACATTGTTATTTGGAAT